>JAQIWF010001067.1:0-13564 GCA_034694965.1 Ceratozetes gracilis | reverse complement strand
TCTCTGGTTTAAACCATTCTTCACGTTAAGTAGAATTTCATATCAATTGCAAGAATAAAATATTTATTGAAAACTTTGAATATGGATATAATTATAGGAATTCTATATTTTTGTAATTTTAAAACATATATCAAATAAAATATATAAAATTGAAAACAAATTTGTTTTTATAAGAATTTAGTGAAGGGATAATCTTTCAGTTCTGATTCGCTGAGGGTATCGATGAGTCCGAGTGATAGGGAGGGCCACGGGTGCCGGAACAACGTTTTCTTTGACCTCTTCTTCTTCTTCGTTAAAATCATAAATAGAGAGAATGGAAGAGTCAGTATCGGTAGGCTTTGGTTTATCGGTCGTCGGTTTTTCCATCTTCTTCTTTGGCTTAGTTTCTGCTTTTGGTTTAGGTTTTCCCTGTGTTTTAGGATTTGGCTGTGACTTCGCCTTTGGCTGTGGCTTAGGTTTTGGCTCTGGCTTAGGTTTAGGTTTTGGCTGCGCCTTAGTCTTGTTCTTGGGTTTAGTCTCTTTCTTGGTCTTAGTTGATTTCTCCTGAGTGTTGGTGTCATTGTTGGTAGTGGTAGTGCTATCAGAAGCCGATTCCATTATGGCATTGGAAACACTGTTTCTTTTATTCATATTCATTGCATTATTCAAATCGGAAGGAATACTGGAGGAGCTAACCCTATGCTCTCTTGACATCTCCATTATAGTACTTAATTCGGTTAAAAGAACAAAGTCTCGTCTGACCCCTTCAGAGGAGAGACGTCTTTGAACAAATATTTCTTGAGATGAAAGTGAGAGTCTCAGTGTGCTGTTGGCCAAAGGGGGGTCCAATTGATCGCTATCTGAAATGTGACTCTCATTGAGCCGATTGTCAGAATCAACCACAGACTGCAAAGAAATGAGTATTCCTTTGGTCTCTTTGACTCTTCCCTCCAGTTTAGTCATCTGATCTTTAATGCAATCAATGGTCAAATAGTCCTCCATTATAATACCGATTGCATTCTTGAGTTGATCTGAAACCTAAAGTATAATCATTTTAATGAAATGTCATTCATTAATATCAATACCAATGAGGTTTCCGACGCTTTTTTGCTCTTCAGTTCATTCTTTAGACTTTCGATTTCTTTGTTGGCGGCAATCAATTGCTGTTGGAGGTCGACGATCTTCTTCTCTGTGTCGATAAAAGCCTTCTTACACTTAAACATTTGAATTTTTAATGACGAGTGTTCTTTGGCCAGTCTTTGGTTCTTAATCATAATTTTATTGTATTCCTCCACTTAACCATAAAAAGCAATTATTATCTCAATGAGTCATTACTATACAAATGCATACCAGATATGGGCTTATTATTGATGGCAGCATAGATGGGATTCGATGTGCTGTTCGATTGTGGCAATGAAAGTGTGAAAGAGTTGTTCCCCGAAGTCGATGGCAGTGTTTGACTATTTCGAGTATAACAGGTCCGAAGTGGTGTCCGTTTCACCTGATTCTTCTTTATAAATTTGGAATTCATTTTATGCAAACTTATTAAAAATTAATACTAATTATAAAAAACTTGAAATAAATTTGAAAGAAAAGAGAAGAGTCGGCTCTCAATCAAATTCAATTTGAATGATTCAAACCAAAATCGAGTGAACCCTCTCTCTCTCTCTCTGTTTTAAGGGTAGAAAACGTTTGTGACTCACTTATTATTACTATTAAGGTAATTAGAAACAAACGTTATAGTTAATAAGTCTGCAAGCATTGTTTCATTGCTATGACCTAGGAATATTCCTTAAACTTTTGTCCGCCTTTTCCATTACACATTATATTTAGATTAACATACAATACATATAAAGTAAAGTACATTCATTCTTCATCTTCTTGTACCATTGAGAAGCAATGATTCAGATAGGGGCTAATACATTGACATAACCAAACTTGTTATACAATATGTACAAGTATATTGACATTTGCTAGTTTATTATAAACTTGAGATTCATATTATTTGCTTTTGAAATTTGTTCATTTTCAGATTGTGCATGTAAGATGTTAAACTTGCTGATGCAGAGTAAGATCTATTGCTTTTTAGCCATATAGTATTTCATTGGTAACCTTGGGATAATGATCTTGATAAAATCTGATATTTATGCAAATGAGTCACAACTTTTCCACTATTGAATTACAGATTGAATTCATTATCTCTTTATTTTTATGAAGAACTTTATCGAACGACATGTAGTTGTAGTAGTGGTATGAAATTCATATTATAAATTAATCATGCACATCTTAGTAGATAAAAAATGTTTGAGTATATTTTAATTGCGTTATTCTGGGCGTCAAATAATTATTGTTAAAAAAAACTCTTCCACTTATGAGCGCTAACAGACAGGAGATTCTGCTCACAAACAAAACCATTAATTCATTTATAATAGAAAATTAGTTCACATTTTATTGTTTTATATTTTGTATTCCAAACAATAAGATGTCATCAAATAGAGCTGAAAAAGCGGGGTTTGCTGCTGAAGCCCACAGCAAAGTAAGTTCATTTATATATTTTAAAAGATGCACTGGGTTAACTAACTCAGGGAGGTCGGAATGAGTGGGGGAGAGCCGTAGAAGGAGAAGGTGCAGAAAAATCTTCAGATAATATCTAACTTTAGTTAAACTTTACTTAAATGATTAGTTAAATCCTAGTAGACATATGATACCTATCAAAAATAGGAGGGATATTGGGTTAAGTATCTCAGTTAACCTTGATGTAACTTAAATAAAACTAAATTAAGTTTGCTTTAAATGAAATCCTTAAAGTTTAAATTGTTACCAGGGAAACTTTAGCAAAATATTAAATTTATGAAAAAATTTATTAAAAAAGAGATAAAATTAAGAATTGCCTGGATATTAATTTTATTTTTCAACGAATATTACATTTACTTTGATTATTATGTTATACAATAAAAGTCATAACATTTATAAGGAATAACTTATCTAACAAAGTTATGCCTTTCCCCTGTTAGAGTCATTTGCCAAGGTTAACTTGTAACCTACGATGAATTCAATCTTATCTATCATTTAGAATATTATTTGTCAGACAATTATTTCAAAAGCTTAGGTAAAAATTTAATAATTTCTCTAAAAATATCATACATTTAAGAAGAGAATTATTGTTAATAAACATATTTGGAAGTATAACGGGAAGGGAGGGAAAGACATTTGACGTTAGAGTTCCTGAAAAATTAGTTACAAATCTTTTTCTCTTCCTTTTTCTATAAAAAGTCAAACTTTATTGTGATTACAGATAAACTCAAAATATGATCCGGAATTGTCTCATGAGATCTTGGTTTGGATGAAGAATGTGCTTAAAGAAGATCTCAACACCAGTGGAGAAATGGAAAACCTTTACGAAACACTTAAAGATGGGACTGTTCTCTGCCGGTCAGTGACAAACATTTTAATGGGTTAAAAATGCATCCGAATACTAAACCCCAACAGAAGGGGGATTATACCCTTGTTTTTTAGCCTGGTTGGTGAGACTTCAAGTTCTGATCCCTACTTTAGAAATTTTTAAACCAATTTCCTGATTTGTACGACCTTGAGCATCAGTAATCTTTTATAATACTTCCTGAGAACTAAATTTTAAATTGTGAAAAATGATGTTACAAATGAGCAAGGGGGAAAACTCACTTTTTTTTATCGTTTAGACTTATAAATGCGATACAAAAGGACACAATCAAGAAGTATAACACATCAAAGATGGCATTTAAATGTATGGAAAACATACAATTCTTTTTGGATGCGGCGGGAAGACTAGGGGTTCCCTCAGAAGAACAGTTTCAGACTATAGATCTTTGGGAACAACAGAATCTAACATCAGTTCAGATATGTCTGCAGTCATTGGCCCGAAAGGCCTCCAAATTTGGCGTTAAGGGAATCGGACCAAAAGAGTCTGAGGCCAATATCAGGAACTTCAGTGAAGAGCAGCTGAAGGCAGGGCAGGGCATCATTGGTCTACAAGCCGGCTCTAATAAGGGCGCCAATCAGAGTGGCATTAATTTCGGGAACTCTCGTCATATGTGAACCAAATTTGATAAAATTATTAATTATTTTGAATAACTATTTAATTGGAATTCAAGTTATTTCTAATCAATGGAAAAATTTTCTTTCATTTTTTAATTCTCTACGTTTTGTCTGAATATTAAAATCTCTTTAAAATTGGTTTAAATTTAAATTAAATGAGGAAATCAATGATAATTTTTATTAGAAGTTTAGCACAAAATTTAGTTTTTTAGCTTTTGTTCTCTTATTTACTGTTAATAACGAGTCTGTAATTCAATGTCTCCAAGAGAAGGATTGACATTACTTTGAGTGTTGCTATAACTCAATGGTATTTCTACCGGCGCCCGACAAACACCTATAAAAGTAGAACGTCTTCTCATAAACTTTTTATCAAACTGTTTGGTGAAGTTTTCGCCATTTGCTAAGGTTTCAGGCAGTGGTCGGTTCAAAGTTTCAGGCAATCCCCACATTAGTGCCGATGCAGTGAAGGCACACAAACCGAATATAATTAACGGAATTTGTTTGCTTATTGTCGACAACTCAACGATTTGAGGACTTATTAAATTGCCGATCGACCCGATGGCCAAACGCACAGCCAGTGCTCGACTTCTTATTACTGTCGGGTAAACTTCTGCTGCATAAATGTACTGCACGTTATAACCACATGTGAAGGTCAATCTTCCCACCAATAAGATTGGTATTTGAATATAACCTAGTTCTTTGTTCATGAATTGCATTTTTGTTTTATCTTTGTAAATTAATCTTGATAATTTACCTTGAGGAATAAAGGCAGCTGTGACATAGGCTATACCCGCAAGAATACAGCTGCAAATTGTGGTTATTTTCCTGCCATAAGTATTTGAGAAATGATTTGAGAAGAAGGTGGCCAACACGTCCAGACCTGAGTTTATGCTGAGCATAATAAATGGACTGTTCGACACATTGGCTGCATAGATGTTAACACCCGTATAACCGATATTCTGAAGGGCCCTAAAAAGCAATCATTTTTTGTATTTAATTCAATAGATGACTGACCAGAGAATGTTTGTTGAGATAAATATCTTAAGTAGTCGTCTGTAAGACTTGTTGAATATCTCGAGTAAAGACACGTTATTTGGTTCATGTAATCGAAGTTTGTTTAAATTGAGCTCTTCTTCAGAGACACTAACTCTGTTGGTCGCAGCAATCCTTCTGAGTATTTCTTCACTTTCTTTTATTTTGCCCTTTGCTATGAGCCATCGCAACGATTCAGGAATAAAGCTATCAATTTATACAAAATAAGATTCATTATTAAAATTGTATGAAATATACTCACAAACAAATGATAGGTATTATAAAGAGAGGCACTGAAGTAATAATACTCAATATCTTCCAGTCGTGAATGTAATATGCAATCCACGGAAGAACTGTTGCCGTTATTGAATAGCTTAATAGAAAAAGAGTGGAAATAATCATTCGGCCGTCCATTCCAACGAACTCCATGACCAGAACCACTGCAAACATTCCCTGAGAGAGTACCACAAAACCCATAAATGCTCGCGATATGAGTAGTACCACAAAGTTATGAGAGAAGAATATGGTACAGACGCCCGCCATTGCACTTATCAAATGACACACTCCAATGGCTGGAACTCTACCATAACTAGTATTTACCGACGAAAAAGATTAAATGAATCCGTGAAAGTTTGCTTAAACACTGTTTTAATTTACTTATCTGCAATGCTACCAATGAAATGGACACCAAATAAAGATCCGGTCCAATAGATGGTATGAACAAAAAATAATTTCCACGAATCATCGCAAACCCAATTGTTCTGTACATCGCGTATATAAAAGTATTGCTTCCCATTCAATATGAATCAAATCTTAAACTTACTTCAGAAACAATTGTCGAATAAATGTATGAATAATTGTATTGATGACCAAAAATGCATTTCGTTTTATTGCCGTATTTGTCAATGAGTTCACATTGTTTTGCAATTCTCTTCTCAGGCGTCACAAACCAAAGGACATCGAAAATCATTGGAACTTCTTCTGTGGGATCAACACAAGAGTGTTCCGGTTCGAGGAACAGCAGGAATTGTGTCAAATCATTGAATGCAAAGAAGGGTGCGATCAAAAAGCACAGGAATATTCCTAAGAGCTTTTGGTAGAGTCCAAAAGACCCAACTTTTTCAATGAGTTCTTCGCAATCCATTTGACACTTGTATAATCAAAACCTGACTAAAATTCAATTCAAATTAATTCATCATTTTATGGAAAGATATTCTTTAAAAACAGGTGTTTTTAACAATAGTCTTCAGTAAATACAACATAAAGATATCCATAGATTGGAATGAATGACAATAAAAGTCTGATTCAATATTAGAAATATAAACCTTTACTTTAAATTCAACTAATAATCAGTTTTCAAATGAATTTTAATTATTAATACTTTAATATAAGTTATATTTTATCGAATAATTTGTGTATTAAATAGAAATCATTATTTGGTCGCAGTTTTGTCTATATGTGGCGAATCGTGAATCCATTTATGGGTTACAACTATTTTCATATCTATTCTTCTGTTTTTGTCGTAATCCAACATATCTCGGATCAAAGTAACGCTATCTTTACTCAAGTCTTTTGATATTTCTTTGGGGAAAAGACATCCGCTCTTCATTTCTTTTAAGACTGTCTGAATGGATTCCAATTCATTCTTGTAGTCAATGACAAAGGGGTAGTCATAGAACAGCATACGATAGAGGCAAACACCTAATGACCAGACATCAGATCGAATTGGATTATAAGCTTTAGAGCCTTTTCTGAGGACATCGGCGCGATTCAGGTTTACAGTGATATAGACGCGCAGCTGTTCCGGAGCCATATAAGATATTGTGCCGAAAGCCCTCTTCACACTCACTATTCCTGTGTCTTCTTTGAAGGCCACCCGAGCGCACCCGAAATCAGATATTTTGACCACTTCTTTGTTGTCCTTTGTTTTTACGATCAGAATATTCTCTAACTTGAGGTCTCCGTGAATCAAACCATTCGAGTGAACGAAATTCATTGCATTCGCCATTTGCGCAAAATAGGTCTGGGCTTCTGACTCAGGAAACCCCTTATCAGTGCGTTTGTTCACGTCTTTAAGTCTGTGAAGAAGGTCTCCTCCTTCGGCGAACTCCATTATTAGGAAACTGAGGAAATAGTTGGTGACCATTGAGTGATTGATTAGTTTAATGATATTCTTGTGTGGATTCTTCCTCAGAGAAAACACTTCATTCTTAAACATATCGAAACGATGTCGGCTCTGGTCGTGCGCGCCCTTCAGTTTCATTATCTTCACGGCGTGCCATTCGTTACTGTCTTTCTTTTTAATTTTATAGACCTCTCCAAAGGCTCCCTTTCCTAACAGATTATGTGCTGCGAAGTCATAGTCTTTGAGCACCAATTTATAGATGTCTTCGGTGTCTTTAAACTTATTGGCATCGATGGTAATATCATTGGAGATCATTGAATCACCGATTTGTGACGGACTCATCGCAACGCGGTTTACCAGAGTCTCCCAATTAGTTCCATATCTGGCGGTCGTGTAATGACTTTTCTTTACTCTTCGCAGAGGAGAGACCGCCTCACTGTCCTTCACATACTTCTTCCGCAACTTCTTTGTATACTTTGCCATATCTTTGCTTTGAGTTCTGTCACTTCGACAACACGAACAACAGCAGAAGATCCAATCAATCAGATATTTACACATTTGGTTTACAATTGAAGACAATATCAAAAGATAAAACTGTCATAAATTAGTGAATAACGGTTTGAATAACGGCTTTTTTGCCCAAAGTTAACAATCAAAATCTATTTATGTATGCCTTCACTCATTTCACGCGATAACAAAGTTTTAACAATTTATATAGAATTTGAAGAAAAACTTATCGCGACTCACATACCATACCATGTCATCCAAACCTCAAACACAACAAATGATATCACCACCAAACACAACAGATGACCAGCCGAAGGGACACTGCATATTGATTGGACGACCGCCCACCACACAAGAGAAGAGACGGTGTGAATACTATGAGTGGTTGAAAACAATCCAAACGACAATCTGTTTTCTTTTTATCATTTACTCAACCATTTGGTTGATCGTTGAGCGCCTCACTAATTGGAATCCTACGAAAAGGGGGGATAAAATTGGCTTTTGGTATAACTTCAATCTATTGGAGTCCCCCTGGAATACTCTCATCTTGTATAACGGCATCGCCAGTGCTCTTGGTTTGATTGGGGCCTTCTTTGAGCTTCTCTTTCTTCAGATAATCTATGCTCTTATGGTTACTTTCTTTTTCCCCTATTCTGTCCTTCCGTGGGTTATAGTGATCGGAATGTGCAACGGCTGGAATTCGTCGGTCCTCTATCGGAAGGCTATTCTTACCTGGGCGTTAGAAGAGAATCCAAAAAAGGATAAATAAGAGAAACAATATTTTAATTTCATAGTAGTTATGATTTCACTTCTTTTTCATTACATTTATAGTCCTTTGAATTAATAGTTTTTAAGTTAAACTCAAATAAATGTTTTGTTTGAATTTGTGTTCTTATTATTTTAGATTAAGTCTTCTCTCATCTATTGTTATGTTTATTAATGTGATAATTAAAAACAGATTCCAAATGAGTCTTAAAATAGCAGTTATTGTGAGTGCAGGTGAACTCTGGCCGATGTTTGAGTTGATGGGTATCCCATTCCCTTTTCCTCTTAAAGCTGGCCTCACAACCACTGAAAGTACAGACAAACATACTGTTAGCTATCGATTTGGTGTGAATATCCTTTTGGGGAATGTCTTTTGGAAGCGTAGGTTCGTAGTCATCAGATTGTAGGACATCATTCAATTTGAGCTCAATTGGAAGGGTGGCAGCGATTTGAACCAATTTAGAGACGTCTTCCTCTTCAGAATGGAATGCATTTAAATGTGATATAAAGAAGAATTTCTGTCTAAAACTCTTATCACATTTGACACAACGATATGGTTTGACATCTGAATGAACCAATAGATGTCTTCGGAAGTGACTCCAGCCCTTAGTCTGGAACATACAGTCATTCCATTTGCAGGAATAGTTACTACCATTGCGGACATATTTGTTCTTGAGTTCAGTTTTGTTAATAAAGTCGGTTTCGATGGCATCAGAACACAAACGTTTGTTCAGTCTATCAAATGAGTACTTTTTAGTGATCTTATCAACGAATCCGTATTTCTTCTTAAATGTGTTTCCAATCAACTTCTGTCTCCTAATACTATGATTTTCCCTCATGTGTTGATCGAGAAGTGACTCATTGTCACAGATTTGCTCACATTTTGTGCAATTAAATTGGGAGCCATTGTGGGCAGAGGTGTGATCTCTCAGAGATGTGTAATCTTTAAATTGAACGCCACATCCAATCCAATTGCATTTATAAAGGATGGGCTCTCTCTGCTGACGACTACCTCTGGACATAACCTCACAGTTATTAACACTATATTTGTGTTTGTGTTGAATATGACTCTTCATATTCGCCTTTTGAACGAATGATTTGTTACAATCGGGACATTTAAAGGGTCGGTACTGACAGTGAGAGTAGTAATGCCTCACATATTGACTGTACAAAGAAAACTGTTTGAAACACTTCTCCCAATTGCAGGTGAATTCTATGCCATCCATTCGATCTTTGAACTCTTCTCTGGACACGAGTTGATCCAATCTCTGCTTTACGTCCATAGGTTTTAGACCATAGGTTCGGCTTCTTTTGGATCTATTGTTTCCTTCAATTATTTTGCGAAATTCCTCTTCAATTTCATGGCCATAACTGCCGGCAAATCCTTGGCTATCATTTGCATCATTATATTGTAAATCAGTTGATCCCTCAATCACTTCAATGGACAAACCCATCGGCATATCATATGACACTATATTCGGTTCAATTAAATCTTCTTCTGATGTGATTGGGTTACTATTATCTGAATGATCACATCCTTGACATTCATTGTATTCTTCTTCCAAAGCAATAATCTTTTCATTTGAATGACATAAACAAAAATTGCATTTATTTTCATTCAAAAAATCTCTAAATTTTTTCAAACTTGTAATTAATTTTTGAGATTCAGATAATTCTGTTTTCAATAAATTGTTTTCGTCCCTCAGATCGTCGAGAATATCATTAATCAAAATACTGGGAGATTTGGGCCTCAAATAAGTCATATCGGATATAATTCACCGAAATATCATTAAATCATTTTAAAAAACACATGAAATTTGTTTACAAACAAAGCAGAAAATAAATGACGTCACGACACAAGTCTGGTGAGAAATTGTGACCAAGGATCATTTAATTTTATATCTAGGCACATTTACCTTGCTTTGTATACTAATTAACTTATTATAGTAGAGAAAAGAGGAAATGAATTGAATTAATAATTTCAAATCAAATTTAATTAAAATATTGATAAATGAATTCATTTCTATGTTTTGAACACAAAGTAATGACTTTTCTGTCAAATGAGTCTAAATATGCAAAAAGTCTTAAAAATTATGAATATTATGATAATAAGTAAATTCATATTTAAATCTATTTGTCTTTATTTGTATTATTTGTGTCATTATCTGAATGATGTTCGGAACCATTGCTGTCATCCTCGGAGTCTTCAGAGGAGGAACCACTGGTTACTGTGGACTCACTTTCTTCTTCATCAGAAGATTGGTCTTTAGACTGATCTTTGTTTTCAAAGAGCATTAAATTCATTTCAATGAATTGTTTGTCATTTATTTCATCGTTTCCATCATTTTCGTCGACTAAATCACATTTGTCTGCGATTTTGTCATCGGTTTTAGTTATGTCTAAGAAGTGTTTGGCTCTATTCAACACTTAAATCAAATGAATATCAATTAAAATGATCTAAACCATAGTTGAAAATGTACCTGATGATGAGATCATTTCAGTTTTGAGGCATTTTTCTCCCAATTGACTACTGATTGCATTTTTCTTCGCACTTTTCGTTATAAGCAATGATTTTGTTTTACTCTCTTCTGTGAAGAAATCGTTTTCACATTTAAGTAAATCGGAGTTCACTTTAATATTTGACATAATTTTACTTAAAAATCAAATCAAATGTAAGAAAAGTATTAAAAATTAAATTTAAAGCAAATTTAAATGCCTGAACAAAACATGTGTTAAATAGACAGTTGTTATGACAACAGTCAACAAAATTTGTATTTTATACAGAAGTTGTCAAACATTTGGTTGAATGAGGGAAAGCAGTGCAAACAGGAGTCTATTTTCAAATACACCCCGAGATATGGCGAAAAAAGTTCCTGGTCATTTTGGCCTAACTGGTCATTTGAATCGTCATTGAAATATGTAATCAATTGTTAGAATATTTTATTTGAGATAAAAAATAATATAAACAGAAATGAAGTGAACGTCAAATGAATACTTGAATATAATTTCTTTAAAATATATTTTTTATGTCTTTAATAATTCAGTTAAAAGTTGACATTTTGTGAGATCTTCGGGTGGGCCGGACTTCGCGGCCAAATCTAAAGCTGTGGTCAGATCCCAAACCTGTAAGTGTCCGTTGGAGTGACCGGTGAGTATATAGCGACGCGATCTGTTACCCATCGCCACGGCTTCACATTCGTGAACACAAAATGCAGTGATTAGTGACCCGTCCACTGAATTCAATGTACAAATCTTCTGTCCGTTAGAAGCGGTCAAAACATTGGCCGAATCAGTCTGTGATCGGAACAGTTCTATAAACACTTGTTTGTCGCCGTCGTCTTGATCTCCGAAAGGGCCGACTTCGCACCCAAACTGACTGCTCTTCTGAACAATGGATGTATTGCTCACTGGTTTCTCATCGCTATCATCCCCCAGGTTCTCATCAAATTTGATAATTCTGAACGAGGCGTGTGGTGTAGATCCAGGTTGAGTTGAAATACGACCCCTAAATCTGGTGAGAGTCCACGTCCTGACATGCATTTGGTTGCAGACACTAATCAAATACTTCTCACTTAACATCACTCTTTCGATTCCATTCAAATGCACTTTAAATGTTTGGAATAGTTGTGGTCCGTGTCCTACCGTTTCCGGGTGTTGGACGAGAACCCGAACAGTCCCTCCTTTGGTTCCGTATGCGATCTCAACCCAATTACCGTTGGTTTTGGGGGTTCGCGTCAAATAACATGATATGGCAGTAATCTCTTCGGAGTCGGGGTCTTCATAGAGTTCATTAATGAGTAGATCCCCGTCTTTCATACGGAGCGGAAACTTCTGCATATCTATCAGATATATTGAACCCAAACGAGAGCCCAATAGTAAGAAATTACAGCCGGCCTTATCGTATGCTGTTATAGTGGATGCGTCGGCCGTCCCCTGCTTTAGATCCTGTACTAACCAGTGTTGAGAAGAGGAGTGCCAAACACCAACTCTCCCGCGTTCGTAACCCAAAGCAACTAAATATAAAATAATTGAAAACCAATTAACAAAAATATCATTTAATACCCAATTGAGAGCCAATGAAAAACATTGAATTAATAAAACAATTATTGAGATGAAAGCGTCCGATCTCTTGCTTTTGGGGGCCATTACTACCAGTGCTGCTGCTATTACTGTCACCATTTGGGGAATTAGTGGTCACACTATTATAATGGGAAACAGTTATAGACCACAAACGGATAATAGACTTCTGATCTTTGATTGCGAGCATTAGTTTGGGTCCAGTGAGAGGAGCGACTCCACAGTTGTAATAGAAAGCTATCTCTTCTATCATATCATCGATTGGTTGTGACTCGAAGACTAACTGCCATCCGATTGTGTCTTTCAGTCGATAACAGGTCACGATATGGTTGTGGGCCAAAGCAATAGCGTTGTGGTGCGCCACCACTTGCCGTATAGGTTCTGACCGACTGCTACGGATCAGTGCCTGGAAGAGGATATCTCCCCCACAGGTGGGCTTTCGATGAAGTTGTTCACACATCTGGAGACGTCTGACGAGTGGTGTTATCCCATAAAACTGTGATTCGTGTAAAAGCATATCTAAATTGCATTGATTTATGTCAAACAACTGACGGGTTCTCATGTAGTTCAGGATTATTGCAAATAGTTTGGGATCTCTGTCCACAAATATGGCACCCGAAGAGTCGCGCAAAGATGATATGCGACCCGAGAGTAAAGCCGTGAAGAAGGTATCACCGATTGATATCAATGTTTGACGAGAAGTTGTGAATCTCTTCCCTCCGACGTTCAAACTTATTATTTCCTCGTCTTCTGACTTCTTCTGATAGAGATATGAATGACTCAAACACTTCTTCATCGCCGACATTATTGGCGATCAATTGCTTTGTCCGACAGATGAAGGAATGTATGGATTTGTGAACTGTTTGTCAATTAATGTTTGTTTTTGTTTTGGTTTACATTTAACCTGGCCGTCAAGTGACGGGTTATGTGCATTAGTATGCTAATTAGCCAATACACGAGCTACCAGTAAAGACCCGGTAAAAATGGAATAAAAATTAATTCATA
>JAQIWF010001066.1:0-13564 GCA_034694965.1 Ceratozetes gracilis | reverse complement strand
TATTCTCGCTCAATGCTGTGCATAAACTCGTTTTGGGCTCTATCGCGAAATTCTAGTGCGAAAACAGAAGAGTCTATCAATGAGTCATTCGATACTTTTCTTCAAATGTTTGATAACTTTTAGAGAGGATAAGGGATAGGATGTGAGCGTTGGTCTGTTTATTGCATTGGAAAAACTCAAGGAAAGGATATGACTGTAATAAAAGCTAATGTCATACACTTTAAGGCATAAGAATCTAAAGTTAAAAATTTGTTATCAACACATTGTAGAGGAATGGCTCTATTGGTAGGTGTTTGTGCATAACCTGGTTATTAGCAAATTAATGCAATTTTTTAGTGTTTGGAAAAGGGATGAAAATTTTCTCAATCGATGAGTTTGAGAATTGAGTTCATTCTTTGTGCACAAGTTTTGAAGTCAAGGACAGCACCGGTTTTTCAGTTTGAATTACTTTGGTTTGCTTTTCATGAGCCAACTCTTTCAAAAATGATAGCCTGTGCCGAAGTGGAGAGCAAAAAGTTGTTGCACTGAATGGGATACAGACGACGACAATATACTCTCCCTTTCGCACAACTCGAAGAAGTTTTGCCTCAAAACGTGAGGTAAAGAATGAAAACATTGGAGTCGATTGGAGTGAACTCAAGTTGTTTTGCATTCGACTGTTTGGCACTTCGCCTACATTTTTAAATAGTACTCAAAAGTTAACATTATTTAAATTAATAGCAGGGATAGAGTGGGATAGAGAGGCTCATCCCTGACTAACTCATCTGTTGGTTACTTCAATGCAAACCATCGAAACGCTTACAATCTTAAAGTCAATGTTTCACGACTTGAGTTGTGTTTAATTTATTGTAAACAACAACAGACTTCCAATTATCTAATCTTTGCTCAAATATTTGCAAATCATTAATGTTTTGTGTTTTTGTCAAATTCATCGATAGTTTGTCATTAAAGTCAGAGATAATAATCATAAATAAGTTTTGTTTAAACCATATTTACTAATAATAACAGCGTTTCCAAAGTTTTCAGACGTGAAATACCAAACAAAGAGACGAATACTTAATAAACTTAATTATATATTCTGTCCAATTTGTAAGGAATACCGGCTCTCACTCTGTATGTAAAGCTTTACTTATATTTTCATATTATTTTTAAACAATACATTTAATCACTCATATCATCCATAAGTTGATTAAAACATATTGATATCAAATATTAGTAAATGAGCATGTTTATGCCTCACATTTGTTACATTAATGAGGATAAAGATGGTAAGAATTGGTTTTAACAAGCCATTGCAAATGAGATGACCTGCATACTTATTGATGGGTTGCATAGTTTCCTAACTCTGTATTTGTAGTCAATTGGACTAAAAATGATTTATTATTGAAGTATTTCTGACAAAACAATGAGTAAATTATTAGTGAATGTGATATCACTCACAAGTGTTATATCGATGACGACATTAGTATTCCATGTCTTTATCAAAGTTACCTTATTTAGAAAAGTCGATTTTAAAGCATGATAAAATGCCTTACTTAGGCATTATAAACCAGGTTCTAATAAATGATAACCAATATAATAAAAGTTGCTTTCATTTCATAAAATATATTTTGACGCAAAGACTAATAAAAATTATAAAAATAGTTTTTATAGATTTATCGGAAGAGCTCTTAAGAATTAAAAGTATCTTGTTTGTTGCACGTCATTCCTATTTCCAGAATATTCAAATTTGTATAACCTTGTAGATAATGTGACACAACTAAAATAAAGTGCAAAAATAATCCAAAATAGTGGTAATCAAGTTCTTAATGAGGCCTAAAATTTAATTTTTCTAACCCTTAATGTCACTAAAACTATAGTTATCCCTCGAGTAAAATATAGTGTACGGAAATGAGCATGGTTAAAAGAATACGTCTTTGCATTGAACAGAGTTTGAATCGGAAGCTTACAAATTATTAGATATTAAAAAAACTTATTTCCGTGCGATTGACGACAACTTCAGAGTAATTCGAAGGGAAATAACAAACGGTTTGTTCAGACATTAAGAGCAGGTGTTCTCTAATGATTAGAATCGAGTCCAAACTGAATTCATGTGTTTTCAAATATTTGTACTTGCTTTTATATTTGGTTTAGACCCCAATAAAAACATTGTTATTAATTAGCTATCATTTTGTTTATATGAAGAGAAACAGCAAATATTTTGATAGGTCTTTCATTTTATTCCATTTACTAATTATCCCCTCATATATTAAAGTTGTAAAATTGAAAAAAAAATCAGTTAATTAAGAAAATAATTAAAGGTTTATATATTTCTCAAGAACTTTATTTATTAGTCAAAGGTTTGAGTTAATTAAAGGCCGAAAGTATTATCAGTTTATAATAGAAATAATTTGTTATCAGAGAAAGTATTCCTGACTTTTGATAAAACGTAAAGTTCTTTGAGTAATGTTTCGAAGCAACGATTCGCTTATCATTAATGAAAATCCATTTTCACAGATCTTCACAAATCTGTTGAGACACTGCTTTTGGATTGTAATTGAAGACCGAAATGCAAAACATTGAGAAGAGGGATAGGTTTGGAGTGGAAGACTTCGTCCTTCTGGAGAACTATACCGATCCAAATGCGTTCATTGAAAATCTAAAAAAGAGGTTCAAAGAAAATCTAATTTATGTGAGTCTGAACTCATTTTTATTTTTCTTTAAGCACTGAATAAATATTTATTCATTCGATTACTTAAACATTTCAGACATTTATCGGACAAGTCTTGGTTTCGGTTAATCCCTACAAGAATTTGAATATTTATTCCAATGAAGTGATCGAAAAGTATAGAAATGTCAATCTCTATGAACTGCCGCCACATATGTAAGGAAAGACTATTTTAATCAAATTCATAATCTCTGGAACTTATAATCTCTTAAAGTTATGCCATTTCTGATGTCTCTTATCGTCTTATGCGAGAGGAATGTCGGGATCAGTGTATTCTCATTGCGGGGGAAAGCGGTTCGGGAAAGACTGAGGCATCGAAGAAAATCCTTCAGTATTTGGCGGCTGCGAGTCATCACAACCCCACTGTTGAGAGCGTCAAAGACAGACTTCTTCTCTCAAATCCAGTTCTGGAAGCGTTCGGTAACGCAAAGACAAATAGAAACGACAACTCCAGTCGATTTGGAAAATACATGGATATTGAGTTCGATTACTTGGGCTCTCCAATGGGCGGACACATCAATAATTATCTATTAGAAAAGTCGAGAGTCATTCATCAAAACAAAGGCGAACGAAATTTTCATATCTTCTATCAGTTAGTGAACGGCGCCGATGACCACACTTTAAGTGAGCTGTTCCTAAGAAGAGACCCCGAAAACTACTTTTACTTGAATCAGGGAGAAAGTGAAGATATCAATGGTGTCGACGACTCCAAACAGTTTAATGTTGTAATCAATGCATTCAAAGCGTTTGATTTTAAAGCCAATGAGGAACAGACTATTCTATCGATTGTGGCGTCAGTTCTTCATATGGGAAACACTGGCTTTTATGAAGAGAATAACGAAGCGGTTATCGCTCAGTATAGGACTGTCTCTCAGATTTGCAAACTATTGCAATGCGATGAAGAGCTACTAAAACAGGCGTTAATCAACCGAACCATTGAGGCCAGAGGCGAGTCCGTAAGTACGCCCCTAACCAGAGATCAGGCAATTTATGCGAGGGATGCATTGGCCAAAGCGGTCTACGAGAGGTTGTTCTCGTGGTTGGTCTACAAATTGAATGATTCGCTCGAAAATAGAAATAATAAATCGCGAAAGACTTTAATGGGTTTATTAGATATCTATGGCTTCGAGATCTTCGAACGAAACAGTTTTGAACAGTTTTGTATCAATTATTGCAATGAAAAACTACAACAACTCTTCATTGAACTCACACTCAAATCAGAACAGGAAGAGTATCGACGCGAAGAAATTGAGGTGAAGTGAGGCATAGCTATTGATTTGTTTGGACTAAACATATTTTTTGCTCTCAAGTGGGAACCGGTCGAGTACTTCAATAATCGAATTATATGTGATTTGATTGAAGAGCGACACAAAGGAATCATCGCTTTATTGGGTTATAAATGATTGACTTCTGATCGACAAAAAACTAATTTCTATTCTCCTAACAGATGAGGAATGTCTCAGACCGGGAGAGGCGAGCGATGAGACCTTTTTGGGGAAATTGGAGCTTAATGTTGGCACTCATCCCCACTTTTGTGCCCATAATATCGCAGACAATAAGACAAAGAAAGTGATCGACAGAAATGTAAGTCTCTATTAATAACTCATCGATTGACTAATTTTGTGTTTGAAAGCAATTCCGGTTAAGTCATTACGCGGGAGAAGTGGTCTATAATATCGATGGCTTTCTCGACAAAAACAATGATTTGCTTTATCGCGATCTCAAACGAGCCATGAGTTCATCAAAAAACCCAATCATTCAACAGGTGTTTCCTCAAAACGAAATCAACAGCAAAAAGAGGCCGACCACTGCCGGCACGCAATTCAAGAATAGTTTGGCCAAATTGATGGCAACACTGGAGTCAAAGGAGCCCTGGTATGTCAGATGCATTAAACCCAATGACCACAAAATGGCCAATAATTTCGATGAGCAAGTGGTCAAACATCAGGTCAAATATTTGGGACTCATTGAGAACTTAAGGGTTAGAAGAGCCGGATTTGCTTATAGAAGGAACTATGAGGCGTTCCTCAAACGATATAAATCGTTGTGTCCAAAAACTTGGCCTCATTTTGAGGGCAGTGCCAAACTAGGGGTTCAAGTATTAGTCGAACACTTGGGGTTCCAAACCGATGACTACCGGATGGGAAAAACCAAATTATTTATACGATTTCCCAGAACTTTATTCGAAACGGAGGACGCATTTCAGAGAAAAAAGCACGATTTGGCTGCTATTATCCAGGCACAGGTCAAAGGTTATCAACAAAGGAACAGGTATCAGAGAATGCGAAGTGCTGTTACAATCATTACCAGTTATTGGAGACGAGTCCTGGCCAAACGACTCCTGGCCAAGAGAAGAGTGGCCGCACACGTCATTCGTACCTTCATTAAGGGATTTATAACTCGGAACGAACCCGAAAACGATTGCAACCGATCTGTAAATTTCAGCCTTTAATCAAATTTGAGAATTAATTGATATTTTGTTATATAGTTTGTCAAAAATGTGAGGTCTGAGTGGTTGACCCGATTGTCTAAACAACTGCCAAAAACAGTGCTAATCAAGTTGTGGCCGAGTGCTCCACAATGTTGTCAAGAAGTGAGTGTCTTATCATTCATAACAACCAAATATCAATATATAACTGAAATTTGATTCAGACTTCAGAACTGTTGCGACCAATGCATAGGAAATGGTTGGCCACTAAATATGTCAAAAGTATTAGTCCAGAGAGAAAACGATTAATGGATGAGAAGGTGGTCGCGGAACAGCTATTCTGTGACAAGAAGTCGAGCTATCCGTCGAGTATTGCCCATATGTTCAGAGAAAATCGATTGAGTAATACCACAATCTATGAAAAACAATTCAAAATTTATAACTATTTTCAGACAACGAATTGGAAACACAACGAAGAAATATATTTGAAACCAAATATCGAGGAAATGACGAAAAGACTTCTTATTGTCTTCAAGTCGTCAAATTCGATCGACACGGATATAAGCAGAGGTCAAGAGTTCTACTTCTGACCAATTCGGCCATTTATTTACTCAACGATAAGGATATGAAACCTAAGCACAGACTTCCCTATAAAACGATATCATCGTTGGTGACCAGTGACTTGTCCGACGGTATTATCATTATTAGAATTCCCACCGAACAGAAACAGGACAAGGTATTCATAATTGTATTCAGAGATCACATCTATTCTCACTATTAGAGAAAAGTTGTGGTCATTTCATATGAAATGCCAATCAATTTATTGTCTTAAAGGGTGATCTTATTCTTGACTGCGGGGAGAATGTGATAGAAGTGGTGACCAAAATGATGATAATGGTTAAGGACAACACCAAACTCAAAGTCGTTAACTCTGGCAATGGGTGAGTACTGAGTCGTCATAACTTATTGCTAAGATGTGATGATAGGGTGACCCACACTATGGTTGACGGCAAAACCGGACAAATTTCTTTCAGTAAAGGGATGGCCAACGAAATCGTTAAACGAAAGGACGGGATATTACAAGTTGTATGTATTGCTAAGAAAGGAGTCTTCGTCTCATTTAAAGTGATTTATATTTTGAACAGAACTCAGTGTAGCCATAATCTAGTCGGGAGCGGAGGGCAGCCCTCAAAGTGCCAAAACATTTCGATCGCATTATTTATGAATTATTGTTCGCATTCCAGAAGTGATAACAAAAGAACTTAATTTTTATTAACAAAACACTCATTCGTTTAAATAATAGTTTATTTACAAAAGATTTCCTAAAAGTTTGATATTTAATAAAATTTTATCGCAAATAGTAATCAATTATTGTTGAAAAGGCAGCGAAACCGGCGGCGCCCAGAATACCACCCTTTAGACCCGCTATAAGTGATCCATATTTACATAAAACAATTATCTAACGAAAGGGACGAACCTCTCAGTCCAATGAGACCACCGGTAATACCCCCGGCCATCGTCCCATTCTTCCAGTCAGTCCTTCCCCTATACTGTATGTCCGGAGCAATGAATGTCAATATCATTTGGAGTATAATAAGTACCGATTCAATGGTGCACTCCGTGGCCGCAAACATAGCGCCCAAAATAGCGAAGTTCTTCGCGTATGACATCGTTTTTATTTTCATATCTTTGAGCACTTGTCTAACGGTCTGATTCTCTGGTGCTGTCGATTCGGGTCCAACACTGGCGGAGAAGAGCCCAATGGCTGCGCCCAAACCGAAACCCATAACACAACTGAGGGTTGTCTTGAAAGCACAGCTCTCGAAGGCCTTCTCTACCATCCGTTCCTCATTCGTTTTGATGGTCTGTCCGCCCAAAGTGATGGGAACCAACAAATTGTCTCTCTTTCTCTTATTGGGACCAATGAGGGCATCGCGTAATTGACTGAACAAAATGACCTTTTCTTCACTAATCGGATCATTGTCTGCATTCATGTTATTAGAGGTAAAACACGTGACAATGGATTGTTGTCTGATTGATGTCTACCCATAGATGGGGTTATAGTTGTGCTGCGATTCTATGTTCTGGTGAGACATGAGATGACATAAGAGTCGTCAGTATTGCAAGTATTACACAAATGCTATATAACTCTATATAAGAGCGCGTATTCTGTGCTCACAATAGAGAAGTTGTGGCCAATCATTGAGTGATAGAATTTGTGATCCAATTCCTGTCTGATTCTGACGAACAGTATTTCGGTTAATGTTTTCATTGAATGTTAAGCCAATCACATGGCGTTCAATACAAGACATTAATGTCAAACATCTTATTAATAGCTTTAATCGACAAAAGGATTGACTCAAAAACACTGCTTTAATGACTATTCAATCAAAACTCTGTCAATACTTTAATCTCCGGTTAATTCAAATCTCAATCATTGACTCAAATATTGAGCTCTGATTTCATATTAAATATTGTTATAAATTGTTCTCCAATTGTGTTGAATCTTGTGATGAGTCCGGACCAGGAAAAGAAGGACAGAATTGTCTACAAACTGGTTCTCACCGGAGGTTTGTAGACATTAGACCATTGATTTGATCTCTCATTTCAACCATTCCTTACAATTCCTCTTAAGTGCTAATCAATGCAATCAATGCTTTAAATGTTCCCAATTTTAGTCATTAATAATCAAAATATGCTACAAATATACCAAATATTGTGGGAACATATAATTGACTCAATTATTGCATTGATCAGGGTTAAAATGGTTAAAATGACCAATTCCAGATATTTACCATATTTGTCATAATGAGGTAATACTCGCATATCCTGGTCATTGTAAGAGGTATTGAAGGAAATGGTTAAATATTTGTCAATTAATAATGTGTATATACAGGTCCGTGTAGTGGTAAGACCACAGGACAGGCTCGACTCTGCACTTTCTTCGAGAATATGGGGTGGAAAGTAAGTCAATACATAAGTCAATACATAAGTCAATACATAAGTCAATACATAAGTCAATACATATTACACTTTCTATGAAACAAATTCTTAATTAATCAAAAATGGGTTAAAAACAAATGAAACAATTCGTTAATTAATGGTATTTACGCCACTTATACAATACTCTTCCACTTTATGGAGGACAGGACAAGACAGGGGACACTTTTGCCAACACGTGTTAAATTCCTCAACAAATTAATATCCGGAGAAGTAATGTTAAAATTGATGAAAACTCAGGCAATTTGGACAGTTTTCAAAGATTTTGTGCCTCTCCTCTGCCAAACCTGATTTTGTGTTTAGCTCTAGTAAAATATACATTCAATGTTAGATGGTCTTGCTCTTGCTCTTGCTTATCCCACTTATTTGATTTAATTGATTTTTTATGTGAATATCAAATGTTGATTATCTCTCATTCATCTCAGGAATGATGTGAAAGAAATGCATTCAAGAGTCACATGATTTCAAACATTATAATAATTCAATTAATTTATGTCTGAAAACGTGATTCAAATAATTATTTCTTATTTAGTTTTTGAGTGTTTCCTCTAATGGCAACTAAATTGTCTAAAATACTTGCTCTTCCAATCAGTTCTCTCTAATATTGGAATTCCCTGACAGTGAGTGACAGCTCTCTTGGAGTGGTTTATCACAATTCTATTAAATCAGTTGTCAGTTATGCCTCGGGTTTCAAATTTGACGCCAGTCCTCATATTTCACAACCGGGTCTCCATTAGACATGTCTATTGAGAAATCTTATCCTTTCTCTCAAATAAATCAATTCTAAAAGCAATGATTCCAATGAACCATAAAAATGGGCAAAAATTTCAAATATTATTACTTTCTATTCACTAATTTTGAACAAACCATAATAAAATGTATCAATTATCTAGTTGTTATTAATAGTAAATTGGGCATTTTTACTTAAATACATCTCTCTCCTTTTTAATTAGTATTTAAAAGTCACTAATTATGGAATATTGAATATCAGGTTCATATCACATATCATTTGTTAAAAATTTAAAACAATAAACCATTTGATAGTAATTTCTCTCTTAAGTACAAAATTACTTATTTAAATGACAGACAACTTGTTTGAAAAAAATCTAAAAATAAGATCCTTTTTATTGACATTTCTTTTAGAATAAGAATTATTACACTTTTGTTAGAAACATGAGATTTAAGCAATTATTTAGTGTATGGATGCGAAGGTCGACAGATTTATGACCTCCACAGTTCTTGTCCAGGTCTAGATGTAATGTAAAAGTTTTCAAAATCCTAGGGGGTATTTCGACTAGACCCCCTTGTTCATCTCCGATTTAGTCATATTGGAGGTAATATTTGAACCCTTCGTCTTCTTGAGTCAGTTATTCAACTATTGATTATTTATTGTGAGGATTAAAAATTGGTTTATTTTGTTGAATATTTGTCTAATTTGTGTTTTTTGGCAAATATTGCAGTTATTATTTGCAGAATTGAATTGTTGTTTTGAACATCTTTTTAGATAAATATTGAAAAGAAGTGATAACTTATAGTTGTTTTGTTGATTCACTGCTCTATTCAATGATTTGCAGGTTTATCGCGTTCCAGAGACGGCGACCACGTTATTCAGGTAATGATTGACTCAACTCTTGTATTATCTGTAACTCAATTGAAATGTATTTATATTTGGAAGTATTGGTAATCACTTAATGTCTGTTATCTCCAATTATTTATGTATTTCTTGAGTAATACGTGAATCACTTCATGTTTTGTCAAACGATTGGTAACTAATTATCAAATGTTTGTCACTCAGTGGTGGCGTCCGTTTCCCTGATCTCACTCCGGAAGAAGCGGACAGATTTCAGGAGAATCTGATAAAAGTGATGATCGCAACTGAGACCACATTTTTCGATTTGGCCGAATCGAGTAAAACAAATTGTCTCGTGATTTGTGATCGCGGGGTAATGGATGCCACCGCTTATATGGCCAAAGAGTCCTGGGATCGACTCCTCAAACAAAACGGTTGGAATGCCGTCGAGTTAAGGGATAACCGATACAATCAAGTGATTCATTTGATAACTGCTGCGAATGGGGCCGAACCCTATTATAATATAGAAGACAACCCCACCCGCACAGAGGGCCTGGAACTGGCCCGACAACTGGATAAGGCCACTATCGAAGCCTGGGTCGGACATCCCTATATTGATGTGATCGACAACTCAACTGATTTCGACGCAAAATTGAAGCGAATGATTGCGGTATTCATTGTCTAACAACTCATTAAATGATTGAATGTCTTGTCTGTGAAGAGTGTTTGTCGTCGAATTGGTATCGACGCGGGCGACCGCTTGGCCTCTTCCAGTCGCAAAATCAAGTTCTTGGTCCACACTTTGCCCATAGAGAGTGAATTCCCGCCCTTCCAAGACTTTGAAGTGGTTCACGACTACCTGACCTCTTCCAACCCTAAGATTCAGTCGCGTCTAAGAAAACGGGGCCAAAATGGTAATGCATTTAACTGTTTGGGGTATTTGTCATATGTGTCTGATTGCAGGCAATTGGAGTTATCAGCACACCCTTCGGAGGAGTGATATCGGCGATGAAGCGGTGGAATTGCGGCGACAGATAACGCACAGGGATTACGTCAATATGTTGGCCCAACGCGATGACACACATCTTACAGTATATAAGACGAGGCGGTGTTTCCTTTGGGACGACATCTACTTTCAAATGGATATCTATAAGAATCCGTGTAATCAGAGATGTGAAGGACTTATACTTCTCGAGGCTTACACCACATTAAGGGGCAAAGAATTCGCTCCAAAATTACCCAAATTTCTTAAGATAGTGAAAGAGGTGACAAAAGACCCGTCATTTTCTATGTATAACTTGTCGTCGAAGACTGATTGGAAGAGTACTTCTCACTCGAAAATGGGTCGAATCAACAATTCTGTAAACCATAACAATTCGAGTAATTCTAGTCATTCTTAGATTCCTTTTCTCAACCAATTGTCGTCTTTTCGACATTCAATCAATTAATTCAATTTTTGTCACTTTTTATGAGTTTTTCTTTATTTACATATAAATTGTTATCATATTTATTGAAATAATAGAAATGATTGAGATTTTAATGTTTGTTCACGTTTTGGACTCACAATAACTGTTTAATCATACAGTCATCGCATTTATTCCACTAATTATTCAATTATTTAATGATTTATTTTTCAATACTTAGGAATTAATTCAATTTTATTAGCATTTAATCATTTTATAGATATTTGCAATCATTTTAACTATAATTAAGTGATTTTATATGTATTCCGTTTGAATGATGTGATGACTGGCCATAGACTGTCCCACAAATTGTTCCAATTGTGCCATAATAACAATAATGCTATTCTACAGTATATTAGTCTAGGCTTTAGAGCAGCTCCTCTTCACTCCTTCCACTCATTTGTTACTGTTTTCGATCTGAAGTTTATATTTGTATTGAATGTCATTTCCTATTATTATATCCTTTTAAATATCAATTGTTTTCAAATGTCTTATTATAAAACTATTAAATATGGAATGGGTTTAATGTGTTGAGTGTTGAGCCTGGTCCAATTTTGAAATCTTTACTCTGTTGTCATTTTCCTGTTTTCAATTTAAATTTGACAATAAAATAGTCTATATTTGGATATCGAATACAAGAATTCAATCATTTATTTCGAAATAAAACATTTGTTTTGCTTTTCATATCAAAACTCTAATTACCAGAAATTATTAAATAGATGCAAATGTGGAGGAGATGTGGAATAACATCCCTATCAGGGGTGACCATCCAACTCGGAGTTGAGGGGGGGTTTACCCCCCCCCCTGAGGCCAAAAAATCTCGACAGACCTAGTGTTTGTCCATAGACGTAATGTTAAGGTTTTCAAAACCTCAGCGGGGTCTTTGGGGAAAATCTCAAACCTCAGGGGGTTTCCGCGTTTACCTCCCCCCTATGGCAACCCCTGCTTGAAGTGATGCACGGAATAGCAGGTGAGTTCCGATGAGGACATCCTCCGAGGATATTAGTATTAGATATATAAAGTGTTAAATGTTTGCAATTTTAAGTCAATTCTTGGAATGGAGTCAATAATGAAGTTCATAATAATATTGAGTTTGAGTTTTGTTTTGTCCATAAATTGCAAGACTATCGAAGTAAAGACCACTTCGGAGCTGCAGAAAGCACTTAATGAAGTGAGGGCTGGCGATACTATCCATATGAGTGATGGCAAATACAGTGGCAAGTTTAAAACTAGCAAGAGTGGTAGAAGAGGTTCTCCAATAACTCTCACTGGTTCTAAGAAAGCCATCCTTACGCACACATCCTATGGCTTCTTTTTAAAGGGTAGTTATTGGGTACTCAAGGGATTCACTGTATCCGGTGCTAAGAAAGGCATAATATTGGAGGGTGCTCAACATTGTATTCTAGATGGTTTGGATGTGGGCAATATTGAAGAGGAAGGTATTCACTTCCGAAAGAGTAGTAGCGATAATATTCTCCGTAATTCCTATATCCACGACACCGGCAAAACTAAACCTGGTATTGGCGAAGGCGTTTATATCGGACAGGCTGTAAGTTGTAAAACATAACTTAATACTTAAGAAATAATGTTATTTTAGTTTGGTAATTGGGCGGATGGTAAACAAGACAAGAGTAATAGGAACCAGGTAATCAACAATAAAATTGGACCGAATGTGGCCGCAGAGGGAATCGATATAAAGGAGGGCACCTGTTGTGGGGTAATTAAAGGCAATACCTTTGATGGCAAAGGTATGTCTGGTGAAAACTATGCCGACAGTTGGGTTGATGTGAAAGGAGATGACTATACCATCGAAGGTAATACTGGACATCGATCTCTTCTCGACGGCATTCAAGTAATAGTCTATTCAATACAATATTCAATGTTTTTAATTGTTTTGCAATTTAATTAAAGATCCATTTCATAAGTAAGGCCAATGTTGGCGGATGTGGTAATAAAATTAGGAATAATAAGTGCTCCGGCCTTCCATCTGATGGCAAATGTGTGTCAGATCACTCAAAGAATTGCTCCAAGAAAAATGTGATTGATAACTAATATCTTTTTTTGTCAGTATTTTTGTCAGTTTTAATGTTTATTAATGAAATAAACCAATCATTATATAAATGTCTTTTGTTTTAAGTTATTTACCGAAAAAAGTTCCTTATATTTTGCAACAAAGTACTGTACAAATCCAAGCTTCACTGGATAAGTTTTATAAATAAGTTACTAGTTTTATGAATTAATTAAATCTACACTTTCGCAATTTTAAGACAATTAACTTACATCCGAATCTTATTATAATTTATCCTTGTAATAGCTAACAAACTTTGCTGGTGATAATAAAATCAACAAGCTATGTCACAATGTAATGAATCATAAGTATGAATTTTCCAATTAAT
>JAQIWF010001065.1:0-13568 GCA_034694965.1 Ceratozetes gracilis | reverse complement strand
ATTAAATTATATGATTAATATGATAACAATTATTGATTGAATTGTCAATTTTGGTTCAGTTATGAATTTCATAATTTTTGGTCACAAATAGAAGTAGGATTGAGAGCACCGACACTATTGTTATTCATGTCATTCAAGTATTCTGAGTTCAATTTGAAGCCATTTATTTGAATATTATTTTCATTTTTGGCCAACTTTTCAGTAATGGTTTTCTCTGTCTTCTTCTGAGGGATCAACAAAAGCATAGTAAGGGTTCCAAAAGGACCCTCCACTGACATGAAGAGTATAAATGCCAACACAAATGTGAGAATACAGTCAAATGCAACGGTTGTTAACTTAGAAAATATTAAATCAATTTTAAATCTCAAAAAGTAAAACAACTGTTAATAACTCACAATATAATAGTCTGACATTTCAAATGAGTATTTGACAGAGTAAGCACGGTGAAATATAACTGGCATTTGGTAAAGGTATACTCCCATAGATAGCCGACCCAACGGAACCCATACTCTCCACGATAGGAATCGATTGATAAATCCTAATAGATATGAATGAAAATAATTGTTAATTAAGTTAATTAGTGTTTACCCCCATAACCATTGGCGCAGTTAAAGATTAGACCACACGTGAAACCAGATATTAGAAGACTTTTTACGGCAACAAAGAATAGCATTTCTGTATCGGTCGGCGCTTTTCCCGGTTTATTCCAATCCTTATTGAATGTGAAGGCAAACACACCCATCGCTAGACTCAACACCCATATAGAGGTGACGGTCCAACGATTCAGATTAAGACATCGATCGGGATATTTACGCATTAGATACCCGACTAGTATACCAAGAGCATATGCTGATATGTGGGCGTATGGCGCATAGAGATAGTAATACAAGTCTATATACAATTGTTCTGGATCATCAAATTGAAGCAGATTAACAGTTGGCCACTTATCCCACAAAATTGGCAGTAAAGATGTGAAACAACCAAAAATTGTCAAAAATCCTAAAATGTACATGGTTAATTTTGGTTTCCGATAAAGTGCTACCAGAAATAGTGGCGCAAATAGATACAGTTGAAATTCAGCACTTAAGTACCAACTTGGACCATTACACTATACAGATCAATATTAATGCAAGGTTTATAATAACTGTGATGGAATTAACCTAGTTTATTTACCATTTCATCAATAGTTTCGAGCCATATATTATTTATGTATAGAATATTTTTATACCAATTCCTATAACAGGGATAATTCATTGTCTGATAGGCTGATTTGAAGATTGGTCCCGAGCCAAACAGTGGTGCCAAATAGAGCAGGAATATTGACGCCACTAATGGTGGTGTGAATCGCATCCATCTAATTATTAGTAAAATAAAATACTCAACCCTTCCCTTCATTCGTTCCACTTTGGGATACATTATGAATGTGAATAGAAATGAGCTGTGAATTAAAATTGAAATCAACATGGTTAATTCCATTGAGTTTGCAGGGAGTTTGTAACTCAAACCTCATAAAGAAAAATGTTTCGGTTAAGAATGCATTTCTAATCAGTAGATATCGTTCGTCGGTATCGAAGACTGTGAGGAATGAAGTCTTCGGCCGTTTCCATGTAAATGACATAATTATGTTAAAGAGATAGGTGTGGGCCAAGAATATCCAGATTGTGGCGATAACTCGGATACCATCCACACATTGGATCTTTTTGGGCGGCGCTGTCAGTAACTTAAGATTCTTCTGATAAGAGAAACTCAACAGCAATTTCGTCCCCAATTTGTTACGAATTTCGCTATAGTTTTGTCGTTTTGTTAATAAATCGACGAACGATGCGATGAATACCAATACAAACAATACACAAAAAGTGGAACTAATTTAAGTGATAATCAGATCAATTAATGAAATATTTTTTGGAGCATTACATGGATTAATTACATGGATATTATTTGATTGATATCGAGGACAATTGGGTCGTTGATTGTCTGACAGCCACCGGCAATACCAAAAGGGAGACCAGTTTTTGGATAAACGGCTATCAAAATAAAAGGTTTAAAGTTTTTTGAAGATATTTTTTTCAGTACTTTTATTTAAGAACTCATTTATTTCTTGTGCCGAACAGGTGTCTGGAATGCAAACAGATATTGGAAGACCATTCCCTCGATAAGTGAAGTCAATTACTGTTGAAAAGTCTAACAGTCTTTCGGGAATTCCTGAACCTTTTGACGCTTTACCGATGGCTTCTGAGAAGGCCTCGCGAGACACGAGTCGAACATTCTTGTGGCCAAAAAATCTATCCTGAACTTTCTTCTTGCTCAATTCAGATGCACTACTCGTGTAAGAGAATCTATCGACCAGTTCTTTACTACTGATTCCTCCCAAACAATATTTACCTGAATTTAATTTAATATTTGGAAAATTCAGAACTTGTTAATTTAATTCTGACCTCTAATTATAAGGTCATTAGTGGGAGTGGGAGGCATCTCGCTTTGTAGGCATTGCTCATACTCTCCAAAATCAAATGTTGTGCCATCAAAAATACCCGATGGAATTCTGCCCATTGAATCAGCCCCTGGTTTGTAGTTAAATCAAAAGTAAAATTAAACTAGTATAAAATCAATTGCTTACATTTCATAGCCCAGATTTGTTTATCTTTGAAGCCTTTCCCCAATCTTATGAGTGCCGCCAAACAAAGCGGCGATAGATTGCTGTCATATAACTCATCAGTAAGTGGGAACACCACCGGTAAAAGTCTTTTGATAAGTGGTTTGCTGTACAACTCTGCCCTATCCAACACCTGTAATATGAATGGATTAACCTGATCCTTTTCGAGGACCAGTTTGAAGCGATTTGTCTCATTCTTCTCTAATTCCGTTAAATTCTTCTCAAACTCTTCTGTGAATACATTCTTATCGGTTGTCTCCAAATATTGCTTAACTTTTTCATTCAAATTTTTCTCTCGTTTTCCTTCAATCGCTTTCTTATGTATGTCTTCTGTCTCTCTGATGGTATCGATTAGATCCTGTTCTTCAATCAGTTCAAACAGTTTGGTATCGGTTTGGTTGTCATAATCGTAGTCACTGTCATTGCTCTTAGCATTTGTTTCGTTGAAATCATTGCAATTAATGTCAAATATTTTACTAAACAATAAATAAATCGATAATACTTTGAATAAGAAAAACATTTTTAAAATCACAAAACAGTTGAAGGAATTTCTCAAAATTGTATTTAAAGAAAGTGATATGAAATCAAATTCATCATTCAATGAATAATTGAATTGCAAGACTAAATTCAAATGAGTTAAAAGTTTTATATTTTTATGATGTTTATATCGAGTGATGAGAATTCGTGTGATAGTTATTTATAGTCCAGGTATTTTAAGACATACTCTAAGGTTAAGGTTGTAAAAGGCTGTCCATTACTGGGATGTGTGAAAATTATTTGAAACAGGGACAATTTTCTCGAAAACATGATTCTATTCTGACGTAAATTAATAACATTTTAGAACTTAATTATTGATATCTATTGTGGAAATGTTTAACTCTCGTGTGATTTCTCTCGATTTTATTCTGAGCTCAAAACAAAATTTCAAATTTGAATGAATAGAAATTATTAGGAATGTTGTCAACTGTTGAGGAAGTCTTCATTGGGTGTGACATAAATATGTCATAAAGTAATTAAATGACTTCTGATATTGAATTCAAACGACAAATAAAACAGTTTTGTAATGAAATCGAGTTTCATGTCTATTATCACAGGTTTTGCTTCTGTGGAAAGAAAAGTATTTATTATAATGTAATCTATAAATATTTGTGAAGAAAAGTCTTTTCAAACTAGTCTTCCGACACAACACAGAGATCTGACATAAATTGATAGTTGAGTTCAAGTTTTTCACTGGAAAATTAGTTTTTGTCACACAAACGATTGAAAGTAAAAGTTCGTTTGAAAAAACTTTTACCGAAAGTACTTTTAAAATGAAGTCGAAAGAGATTTTAGTCTTTAGTGGCATTTCTGGTCGATTCCCCGATTGTGAGGACATCGAGAACTTCAGTGAGAGACTGATTGCCGGCGAGTGCTTTACCTCTTATGATGAGGAGCGGTGGCCAAAAGGCACTTTCAATCTTCCTGAAGGTGTCGCTAAGATTAGGAATATCGACAAATTTGATGCTCAATTCTTCGGCTATACTGATGAAGAAGCGAATGTTCTAGATCCTATGAATAGAATTCTAATGGAAGAGACCTATTCTTGCATCTGTGACGCGGGTATGTTTTTAGTTAACCATGTACATTTATTTCATAATTAGATATAAATGAAATGTCGATTAAAAATAACCTTCAAATAGGCCTAAATCCGGACTCATTGCGCGGAAGTAATACCGGATTCTTCTTTGGTTCGTGGATTGACAACGAAGTGGAAGAGGCCCTCAAATATGAGATCGAACGCAAAGAAAATACTTTCAGTTACTTCGCCTCAAGAATACCATATAATCTGGACCTGAGAGGACCAGTTAGTTATCTGAACAACGCCTGTGCTTCCAGTCTAACGGCCACTGAATTGGCGGTCGCCTCTATTAGAAGCGGACAATGCGATCAGGCAATAGTTGTGGCCTCAAATCTTACACTTAACCCAACCCGAAGTTTTTGGCAAAACACGATGAATACGTTGGCCTCAGACTCGGTCTGCAGACTGTGGGATGAGAATGCACAAGGTTATGTCAAAGGTAAGTGTTCCCTCGTTATTCATTTATGATTTGCTTAAATGGTTATACATATAAGTAATACATTTATTCTAAAGGAGAGGCAGCCGTTGCTGTACTTATTCAGAAGAAATCTGAGGCCAAACGTATTTATGCGGAAATAATGGCCATCAGAACAAATGCCGACGGCTTTAAGACCGAAGGCTTCACTTTTCCCGGTTGGAAGACTCAGAAGCAGCTCATTCTGGACACTATGAATGACGCAAATATAACGGGAGAGGACTTCGCTTTCTTTGAAGCTCATGGAACGGGAACTCCAGCTGGAGATCCAACAGAAACCAAATCGATAGCACAGGCAGTTTGCAGTTCAAGATCCACGCCATTGACAATCGGTTCAATCAAAGCCACAATTGGTCACACAGAAGGAGCTTCAGGTCTGTCATCGCTGGCGAAAGTTATAATCGCATATCAGAAGGGAGTTATGGCTCCGAGTCTTAATCATAAGAACCCGAACACTAAGATACCGGAACTGTTCGACGGATCGATAATTATTTGCGATAAACCGATGCCATTCGAGGGCGGAATCGTTGGCGTCAATAATTTTGGAATCGGTGGCGGAAACTCATCCATAATTATCAACTCTTTCGATGACAAAGTATTGAATGAAAATAGTTATAGAATCTGTGAACCCATTCCAAGACTTATCTTGGTTTGTGGCAGAAATAATCAATTGACTGAACAAATGATAACCAAATTGGATAATAAAAGCCAGAAATTGACGAAAGAGTTTCTGACGCTTTTGAATGAGATTTCGGATCAAAAGCCAGAGAATGGTATGAAATCCAGAGGTTACCTCCTTTTCGACGATCAGAAGAAATGTGTGAGCAGTTCAGTAGAAAACTCTTTGATTGATGACATGAATCGCAGACCTCTTTGGTTTGTGTTCACAGGACTTGGCAGCCAATGGCCAGCTATGGCTCAAACGCTTATGAAAATAGAGATATTTAGCAAATCCTTTGAGCGATCCCTCAATTATCTCCATTCAATCGGTGCTGACATCAAAGTATTGCAAAAATATTTATTAGATTCTGATATCGAAGAAAACTGCAAAGACTTCAATCCAGTGATCACTTCTTTAGCATTGATTCAGATTGGATTCATTGACTTATTTAACGAATTGGGAATCAAAGCGGACGGTATTATCGGTCATTCTGTTGGCGAAATAGTGGCCGCTTATGCCGATGGATGTATTACAGCTGAAGAAGCGCTCAGAATCTCATATTCATTACAGACTTCTTTCAGCTCTAATGATAATCTTAGTTCTATAGACGGAGTAATGGCAGCGGTCGGCCTATCCTGGGCTGAGGCTAATAATAAATGTTTTGGAACGGTATCTGTTGCGTGTAATAACTCTCCAGAATTGGTAACAATGACTGGAACTGTTGAAGACATGAATATTCTGTTTAGAAATTTGAAAATTGAGGGAATATTTCATGTGAAAGTAGAAAACCATGGATTCACCGCACATTCGCCACTTATGACAGGAGTTGAACAGCAGATGATGACCGGCGCTAACGCTTTAAATATTAAAGCCAAACAACGAAGTAAGAGATGGCTGTCCACCACATATAAAGAAAGTGAATGGAGTGACACTTTATGTCAATGGCCTTCAGGCGAATATTTTGTTAAAAATTTGTGCCGACCTGTTCTGTTCTATGACACTCTGGTGAAGGCTCCCAAAAATTGCCTGTTCATCGAAATTGGACCGTCGGGTCTCTTACGCCACTCTATTGGTAAGAGTTTCGATAGAGAGCACAACATTCAGTACAGGGAAGTAATGAAGAGAAACAACAACTCAGAGAATCTATTCGTTCTGTTATCGACTTTGGGTCAGCTCTATATCAGTGGTCAGAAACTTGATATTAACAAACTGTACTCAAAAGTTGATTACCCCATTCCTCGCGGAACAGACTTTATTTCACCATTTCTCAAATGGGATCATAAGAAATCCCATTTTGTGACCAAATATCCCAATTATTTTTCGCCCAAAACATCCAAATCTGTTCAGAAGTATACCATTTCTATGACAGAAGAGAAATATCTGAGCGATCATAAAATTGATGGCAGAGTTCTATATCCTGGTGTTGGTTACATCTACCTGATCTGGAAGACAATGGCGACCACACTGGGCATCAATGATATTAACAGTTTTGCGGTCGACTTTTCTGACGTCCATTTGATTCAGGCCACAAACCTTACCTCAGAAGAAACTCTCTTTAAATGCAAGTATTCTCAGGACAGCCATAAGTTTTCTATTGAAGTTAATAATACAGTTGTGGCCAAAGGAAGTGCTAAACAACTCGAAGACTTAAATGATGTCTACTTTAATGTAAAACAAGATGTGACAAAAAGTAACAAGCTATTTCTTCTTGCTAATGACTTTTATAAAGAGGTCAAAGTTCGTGGTTATGACTACGGTCCTCATTTCCAAGGAATTACAAGACTCAGCGCTGATGGAAGTGAGGCAACTGTCCAATGGAACGGACAGCTCATAAGTTTTCTCGACTCTATTATGCAAATGGTATTACTCGATGAATTCAAACGCTTCCTAAGAGTTCCCACTCGAATAGATTCCCTCAAATTTGATCCGAAGACACTTTTTGCAGATAAGCTACAGAGGGGTCAAAATGAGTTCACAACTGATGTGGTCTTCGATAAGATTACAAAAGAAGTCAAAACTAAAGGTCTTTATATGAGAAATGTCTGTTTAGCGCCCATAAGCAGAAAAAGCGCACAGAATGGAGAACTGGTTTTGGAAAAGTATGAACTCATCCCATACGAAGAACAGAGAGCTATCGACGAGTCTTTGGCCAAAAGGATTGAAAATTATACTAAAAAATGTGATAAAAGAATTGAAAAATTGGAAAAAATGAGAAGCGATTTGAGTAAATCCGAAGACAATATGAATGCGACGCAAATGGATGTCAACAATAACTATGAAAGCGATGGCTCACAAGTCGACGAAGACTTCAAAGATAAAGATTTATTGAAATATATTCATAGTTTTTATTCTCGTAATTCTGAGAGGAATGACATTCTTAATCAAATCAATTTAGACAATGATTTGATTCAATCGACTATTCTTTCCGAACGATTTCTGCGGCCATCGATCGATGTCTTCGTTGAGAACTCAGATCTGACTAAAAAGATAGCAGTTTTAGAGGTCAACACTTCGGGCCAAACGTTTTACACAAATGTCATGAAACTGATTGGAAGGACTGCACCCGGAGCTGTCATTAATAATGTGGAGTACACTCTCTGTCATTCAAATAGTCAAGTATTGGAACAGAATATTCTGGACTCAAAGCGTCTGAAAATCATGAATTTTGATTCAAATAAATCCGTTGTTCCCTACAATCAGTTGAGTCGACAGAATCTAATTATTTTTAGGGATCCGAACATATCTTTGGCCAAAACTAAGACTGATTTTGATTACGAACTGCTGTTGCGATCGATGGAGACGGCGCTCACTGACGGCGGCTTTCTTTTAGCCTTCTTTAGAGATAATATTCTTAACTGTCAACAGATTTTCACTTCAGTTCAATCGTCTGTTCTTAAAATGAATTGCGAGAAATTTGTAGCCAATGCAGAAGAGGCAGGTCTTCAGTTCGTGTGCCGCAAATCAGATTCATTTACCTCTTGTTCTCTACTATTCAGAAAAGTAGAGAAAAGTGAGAAAAATGAGACTCACATTCATATAAATAATGAAAGCCTCGATTGGTTGGAACCACTTAAACAATCCATGAAAGACGAGAGTTTGCACAGAATTTGGTTAACCGCTGACCAAGAATTCAATGGAATAACCGGTTTGGTTAAGGGGTTGCAAAAAGAAGAAAACGGTCGCAAAGTTCGCTCAGTTTTCTTCGATTCCAAACAAATGGATTGTGAAATGGCTCTCATATTTGCAAAAGAAACAGATTTAGTGCAGAATGTTTTTCGGGACAGAATTTGGGGCAGTTATCGACACATTTCACTGCCAGAGGTATTGGAAACCCGAACAACAAACACGGCTCAAGTGAGACAATTAAAATTCGGTGACTTGTCTTCATTCAAATGGTCACAAACGCCAAACACTTTGTGGCCTCTCATTAAAACATCTGACAAACAGACACTCATTGATGTCTATTACAGTCCATTAAATTTTAAAGATGTAATGCACGCCACGGGAAGACTACCGCCTTTTGACTTGACTTCACACATGGCTTGGGATGACGTAGTCTTAGGACTAGAATTTGTGGGACGAACTCGAGATACCGGCGAAAGAGTTATGGGATTAAACAACAGTAAAGCTCTCAGTACTGACATTATTGTAGACAAACACTTTTTATGGTCAGTGCCCGACAAGTGGTCAATGGTTGAGGCGGCGACTGTTCCCTGTGTTTATGCCACCGCTTATTATGCACTTGTAATCAGAGGGCGACTCAAATGTGGCGAAACTGTTCTCATTCATGCGGGCACAGGAGGTGTGGGTCAGGCGGCTATCAATATCTGTTTATCAATGTTTTGCAGAGTGTTTACAACCGTTGGAACTAAAGAGAAGAGACAATGGATTAGAAAACGGTTCCCACAATTGTCCGACTCATGTATTGGCAGCTCCAGAGATGTGTCGTTTGAGGAACGGGTTATGAAAGAGACAAACGGCAGAGGAGTTGATCTTATTTTGAACTCTTTGACTGATCAGATGTTTTGGTCGAGTCTTCGATGTCTGGCAAATAACGGCCGGTTCTGTGAGATCGGGAAATACCAATTCGTCAATAATGATGAGCTCGACTGTAATCATCTGCTAAAGAATAAGACATTTCATGGGATCTATTTGGACGCACTATTCGGTGGTCTCAACAATGTTATCACCAAAAAGGTTGAGCGCGAAAGACAATGGATGTGGCAGTTAGTCGCTGATGGTATGGAGTCGGGAGTGGTTCAGCCATTGTCACAAACAGTCTTCTCTGTAGATGAAACTGAGTCCGCATTCCGTTTCATGGCTTCGGGTAAACACATCGGGAAAGTTATCGTTCAAATCCGGTCAGAAGAACCACAATTAAAAATTATGGCCAAACCTATGACTGTGAGTGCGATTTCGCTCACATTTTTCAATCCTAAAAAGTCATATATAATAACGGGAGGACTCGGAGGAATGGGTCTCGAATTGATGTATTGGATGTATGAGAGGAACGCCAGGAAATTCATACTCACCTCAAGATCAGGTGTAAAGACAGCCACTCAAGAGTTCGATATCAATAGATTAAGAGATAGAGACTGTCAGGTAATTGTCTCAACCGCTGGTCCTAAAGATGTTTTGCTCAGCGCTCAAGAATTGGGACCAATCGGTGGTATATTTCTGTTAACTTTAGTACTCGAAGACGATTTGATTGAGAACCAGACTATTGAGAGATTCCAGAAAGTAATGAATGCGAAGTCAAGTCAGGCGCTAATCTTTGACCGACTGATTCGAGAGTTGGCGGAACCGATCGATCATTTCGTAGCCTTCTCTTCGTGTTCGTGTGGCCGAGGAATCACTGGTCAGACAAACTATGGTTTCGCCAATTCAATACTCGAACGCATTTGTGATAAACGAAGAGCCGATGGCCTCAACGGTTTGGCCATTCAGTGGGGATTTGTCGGTGACGTTGGCGTTGCGGCCGATAATTATGACCAAAAGGCGAACACAACTTCCGTAAGTCTTCAATTAATTTAATGTCAATTGACTCAAATAACCACTAATTCTATTCTTCAGGCAATTCTGGGATATTTACCCCAACGTATTATCTCGTGTTGGACACAATTGGATCGATTCCTCCAATCGGGACATTCTATCTGTTCTTCATTCGTCAGATATGACTCCTATGACAGAGAGTCCAAATCTAAGGTCTCGATTCTGGACTCTATTTGTAATATTCTTGGAATGAAAGACTTGTCTTCACTGAATCCGAAGACAAAGCTCTCCGATTTGGGAATGGATTCATTGATGTCCGTCGAAGTGAAGAATCTCATTGAAAGGGAGTCTCAGGTCTCCCTTTCGGCTAAAGAAGTGGCAAATATTACAATTAAAGAGCTGATGGATGGCCTCAACTAAACCCTATTATTCTGAGCCCACATTTTCGGTGACGGATCTGATTATGTCTTAACTTTTGTTTTCAAATCTTAATTCAATGACTAATAAATTGTTGTCATGTCTTAAGCGGACGACTCCTTACATATCGATTGCATAACTCATTCATATAAAGAGTAATAAATGACTTAAACCCCTGAATAACACAAATGTTTTGAAGTAATATCACATGATTTCACTCTTTGCCATCTTTTAGACAAAAGTAGTCTTTTTTGTGAATTTTTGAGTTTAATTTCAAGAATAAATTGGAAGTGATTTTTAGTGGACATAATGTCGAACAGAAGGTCTATATTTAACGACAGTCTGATGATGACCGATGGTTACGACCAATTGGCCCATCAATATGGAGGCGACGACATTGTGGTCGACCCCAACATTGAAAACCATTCCGACAGCGATAAGAGTGAATATGTAGTCGAGAAAGTGGTCGGTAAGAGGAAGAGATACAATACCACTCAATACCTCATCAAATGGCAGGGATGGGATGAGAGCTACAACGCATGGACGGGTATATCTGCCCTTTAAGACACCAAATGTATTAATCAATATTTCTTTAGCTCTTAAGGATCTCTATGGCTGTGAAGTTCGTCTTCAGATCAGTTAACCACAAATTCTATTCATTTATTTTCTATATCTTTGTTTAGCTTCTGATCAAAGAATACGAGAGAAGTATTAATCCATCAAAGTTTGTGGACAGGGCTCTACTAATTGGGTGTGTGGTTATGGCCTCGTTCTTCACTTATATGGTTGTCATATCTGTTCTCGAATTACCCCCTAATTAAAGCATGTCTTAAGAATCTAATATAAGTTTGAGTTTACTATTCATTAATATTTTAGTTAAATTTTGTCTTATTTTTCGATATATTCCTCAGAAGTGAGTTATTATATGAATTGATTCATAAGTAAAGTGTCGTTTGTATCACAATTTATATTAACATTTATTTAGTTCTTGATTTGGGAGTCGGTGTTTGTTTGCCTTCTTCCGATTGTCCACTCTTTTGTGGACTCCAACTCCCTAAGATTAACTGTTTCCTAGCATTGAGTGCTCGGATGTCTTCCTCTAAGCGCTGTCTTTGCAAATCTAATCTCATTTTCTCTTCGATCCTCTCTTTACTCAACTGTTCAAACCTCAGATGTATAGCCTTTTCAGTCTTTTTAAGTTCCAGTTCTTTGGCTTTCAGTTTAACCGTAAAATTGTCGATCAGTTCCTTCTCTCTGGTCTTCATTTGAGTTAAGTGTTGGAATTGCCTCTCTTTCCAAATCTCTTTCAGTCGTTGACTTCGGTAGTCTTCATAATGTCTGTATTGAGTGCTTTCCTTCAAATCATTTAAATTTATTCTCAAAATCATATCTCGAAGACATTGAAGATCGCAATGATTTGGGTTTTCCACTAAAGAAGGTTAAGAGTTGAATGAAATAATTTGACTGATTAATGATAATACCCTGGACTGTTCCCCATGGAAACTGTCGAGCCCTAACCTCATCGTTTGCTATCAAAACAAACTGATTGCTGGCGACGACAGCGAACGGAATAATTGATTGGTTTTGGGAATCAATTAATGAGACCTGGATTTCATCTGACGGAAAGCGATAAATGTTTATACCGTTTGACTCGATTTCTGATCTAATCTTGGCTTTAAGTTCACTCAACTCTGGTTTGCTTATCAGATCTGATTTCGCTATCACTGGAATCAGATTCACTTTTGTGTCCAACTTTTTCATTGTCACCAAATCAATAGCTTTCAATCCGTGGCCCAAAGGGGAGATCAGATACAGACAGACATGAACTCTAGTATCTATTGAATGTGATGTTCGCTCTCTTTTGAGCTCTTCTTCTAAAAAATCGTCAAATTGTTTATCGATATATTCGACAATAGGTTTGTAGGACTCGTCTTATATTTGAAAGTAAGGAAAATAAGAAATATTGCACTTAAGGTGTTCCTAACCTTTGATGATTTGATCCCCGAAACCTTGAGACTCAATGACACCGAGTTTTAACTTTATGTCGTTTTCCATCAAATCATAGTAATGGCAAACGACGTCTACTTCTGAGTGGGAGTGACTTCGGGGAGAATTGTCTGTGAATTTAGATTTGAAGAGAGTGTCAATTAGAGTCGACTTTCCGATCCCTGTCTGACCCAAAAGCATAATATTGAAGGCAAATGTCTTCTGTTTTACCACTCTTTTCACGTATTGATCTGGAAGTGACTCAATTCCGACCTCAGAATCCGGTTTTAAGACTCGAAACACAGAACCAGAGTTGAGGTCATTCTCATAGAGATTTAGTGTCGGCTCAAAATTGATATCATCTTCAGAACAATACAAACTATCAGTCATTTTGATTGTAGTAATGAAACAATAATTTGCATCAAATTAAATAACTTTGAATATCACTCGAATTACATATCATTTTCATGTAATTCAATATAATATTAGTTCAGAGAAAGTATTTTCAATTTAATTGTCAATAAATTTAATATTTAGGAAATTAATTTAATGGAAATAATAAATTCATTTAAACTTTATATTCAATTTTGAATTTATCTTTCCTTATACAGACAATATTTTTACTTCCTGGAAAGGTTTTATCGAATTGTACTTAGGTTATCCTTAAAATTTTAAGTTCAATTTTTGACATGTTTTAGTTTATTTTATGATTGTATATCATGGAGCAAAAATATTTCAAATTCATCTTGCCACTTATTTATAGTGA
>JAQIWF010001064.1:0-13569 GCA_034694965.1 Ceratozetes gracilis | reverse complement strand
AATTCTACAGATAAATTGTACATGTAACTAAAATGGATTTACCAATATAGGAATGAAAATTAATTGAAATAATGAATTTTTAATGATTATTCTGAATCACTTATATTATTACTCCATTATTACTCCATATTGTGGTATAAATTGATCTGATCATGCTTATATTTGATGTGATTTGAAAGACATTCTAAATAAGATACATAATTTAGTTTCATCTGAATATTTAATAGTGGAGTGGGTTTGGAATGGGTTGGACTCACTTCACAACTCTATTGAGAGACAGAGCGGAAACATAACTAGTTTTTTGATATAAAGAAAGAACAAAAGTCTGTGTTAGTCATCAAATTAGTCATTAAAATCACTATTGAATTGTGATTTGAGTTCTAGTGATGGAAAGCATTTTGAGTAAAAGCCATAAAAGTGTTTCAATTAAACAAAGGCTCGATTTCATTGATTTTTGTCCAGAAATTCATTTGACGGTCGAAAAGGTTTGATTGACTGGAAAGCTATTCCAGATATGGATCGGAATCAAAATCCATCTGAGCGTAGATTAAACTAAAGGCACGCATGACCTCAAACATAACTAATCTGTTCCCTGTCTGCAAATCACAATAGTTTTCATTGCAATCAAGTATTAGAAGAGAAATTAGTCCTCAATTACGTGGAACTTTCAGCTGCTCTTATCAACTGAAAATTATGCCAACATTTAAGACATAATACAAATCAGTAATAAACTGGTGTTTGATCTCAACTGAAGTTGTGTTGAGTTATTAGAAAAGGAAAATCGATTTCTCCAAAGGGAATAGAGTTATGATTTGTTTTAATTAAAGTCTTGTTAACCTAAATGACAAATAAAGCAGTGAATGCTATTAATTGTAGTTAATTAGCAATGAATGCATAATTTGTTAAACTCTGGCTTTCCCTCAAATCTGAGTTTGAAATGAGAGGACTCACAACAAATCAAGAAATACTCTATCATTTGAAGTGTTTTTATCCCAAATGAAGTTCTTTGACTTAAATGCCAAAAGTTGTGATACAAACATATGTAAGAATAAGTGATTCCAAGACTCAAAGATAACAAAACGTTATTATCGATCGGAAGAATAATTTGTAGAGAATTACATCAATAGGAGTGATGTGCAGAACGAGTGCGCGTTTCAGTGATTCCTAACTCAAGTGACAAAATTGAATGACAGAAGAGAACTGTCACTTCCACTCATTTATTCAAATTTGGATATATTTGTATCGGAAACTAATATTCCTTTTAATTAGTATTAAATTGAGTTTTAATTAAAAGTTGTGCCAAAAATCTAAACCGAATTCAATAAATAAGAGAATTGTGAAGAGGATTGCCTTCAATTGGATTGCGGTCTCCATATGGCGACAGCTAATGAAAACACTTATATTCTTCAGGAAACCTCTCAAATCGGTTCCCCGACCTCTGCTAATCAGGTTTTAAATCAATTACCATTTGGAGAACCTTTTATAGAAAACCTTACTTTAGATAACATTTGCTATTCATTTGACAATTATTGAACAGTTTTACTGAGCATTAAAAATATAATGGATTATATTGAAAATATCCCATCTCAATTTATTATGATATAAGGAATTCGTGAAATTTTTAATTTAAAATATTTTAAAACAAGATAAGTAAAAAGGCAAGCTAATTTAGCATGATTTGATTTAATAAAATGCTCATGCCTGTTTTGCGTAAAATCGATTTCACTCTCAATTATTCAGTATTTATAGAGTTTTATTGAGTCAATAAATATGTCAACGAATGTCATTCTGTGCTATAAATTTTGACAAAAGTGCTATTAATTTGATGGCTTGATATGAGAATATCTAATAATGAATATTCTGTGCCCATAGCTTGTCGATGACGACACAGTATCGCAGAGCACAGCTAATAGTTATGAATCCAGGGATACGAAGCAACTGGTCGTTGAGCCCAATTGCAACAGATTAGGGCCGACCAGTAATTTACACCAAACGGGCTTTAATTATGTCAACAGTATTATCGGCTCCGGAGTTATTGGTATTGCTTTCCATTTGTTAAGACTTGCACTCAATTCAATACAAATCAAATACATATCCATAACTATACTCTCATCTGATAACAGGAATTCCGTACAGTCTTAGAATGGGAGGGTTCGGGTTCGGTATTACACTCATTGTGGTAATTATCCTTCAAATTAGAGAATTAATTAAAATCTGAGACCAAAACTTGTTTAACAGTTGATTGCAGTCATCACTGACTACTCGCTCTGTATTTTGGTTAAAGCGGGAAATCAAGTCGGAGTTAATACTTATCAAGTAATTTATTAATTATAAGCAGGGTTGTGCAAGATCATTAGCCCAGATTCAAATATTGCATATTACCAACAGATCGCCTCAAATCAAAGAAAACTTATTTAATTAATATTATGGGATAATAATGAACAAGATCAATCATAGATTCTATCCATAAACAGTTATTAGTTGCAAAATAAAAAGTTAGAGTGGTGAATCTTGCACAGCCCATAATTAGAAAACAAAGTTAACTAGAACATTAAAACTATTAGGACTTAGTAAGAGCAGCATTTGGGAGCCCTGGCTATTGGCTGCTAACTTTCATCCAATTTCTTTACCCATTTATTGGTAAAAACTTTAATCTAATTATAAAAATACAATTCCATTATAACTGAATATAAACCCCTCAGCAATGATAAGCTATAACGTGATCATTGGTGACACCACTACTAAAGTCTTGGTCCGACTCTTTAATGGTATTTCAAAATTGATGGCAATTTCTAAGAATCTAACCATTAATTGGATAATCTATTGACAGTTTCGCGGAACAATATTTTTGGAAATCGTAATTCTGTTGTGTTTTTGTGTTCATTATTGGTTACATTTCCACTTTCCTTGTATAGAAATATTTCCAAATTGAATAAAGTAAGTGCCCATCAATTGACTCAAGTAATGGACTAAAACTCATACAATTGATAGGTTTCACTCATATCAATGCTGTTTATATTCTTCATACTCTTCTTCATATTCTTCCGAATCGAGACATTTAGCGAAAAAGTGTCAGTCATTTGGAAAGATTTGATTGAAATGATGTGTCTCTCAAACAATGCATTTAATATTACAGACCAAACAGTGATGACGCCTACGGAGTGGTGGGGAATGGAATCACAGAATCGATTGGAATCATAGCTTTCGGTGAATACAAATGTTTTACAATTTTTGCTTTGAGTCACAAAATGTGTTGACATTTGTCTAACTATTCAGTCACTCAATAATTGTTATACAAATAGACAAACATTTTGAGCCTTCAGTTAAATCTAAGCAAACAATTGGTTTTGACAATTGAAGAGTAGTCTAACGGATGTATCATTGTTGTTGACCCCTGACCTTTAGCCTATATGTGTCACCACAGCTCCTTCCTATTGTACGAATCGTTGGAAAACCCAACTCAGAAGCGATGGAACAAAATAACACATATAAGTGTCAGCGCCTCCTGTCTTATCATACTATTGTTCGGGACATTCGGTTACGTCACATTCACCGGCTATAGTCAGGGCGATCTTCTCGAGAATTACTGCATGTCTGACGACTTGGCCAATGTAGCACGCATACTCTTCTCAATCACAATCATGCTCACCTATCCCATCGAGTGCTTTGTTGTCAGAGAAGTATGTAACCAAGCATTGACCAAGAGTATCAATTTCAAAAGCTCCAAGTTTTCCTTAGATTCTTTAGACTTATCCTTAAGTAATCATCCCTAATCATCCTTGCCCAATATTAAACAATTTGATTTAAGTTAAAGTATAATATAAATAAAATGTGGGCAAATATCTCTTAATCCTTGAGAAGTTGATACCCTGGTCAATTCTATTGTTTACATCGATAGAGCAAATTGTAATTTATATGATGGTATAGGTTCTAGAGAACGCTATTTGGGACAGTAAACCCCCCGACACTCCCAGACATCATCTAATGATCACAATAGCAATCGTTGCCACGACTTTCTTATTTTCCACATTCACTGACTGCTTAGGAATTGTGCTCGAACTCAATGTAAGCAACACTTATAGTGTCAAATCAAAGTTCATATTTGAAACATTAAACTCTTGATTAGACATTGCAATAATCTATTCTTTAATTAAAGGGAGTGTTAGCAGCGGTTCCCCTCGCATTTATTCTACCCGCGCTCTGTTACCTCAAGTTAGATCCGGAGCCAACTCTCAAGTGGAAGAAATTGCCCGCATTCTTGTTGGCCACATTTGGCTTTATGGTGGCCATCATCGGCACATTCTTAGCACTCGTTCGGGTGATCGATGGCGTCAAATGCAGTCACGGGAAGGAAATGGAGTATTGTTTGCCAGAAGTGATCAAGAACAGTTCCATTGTCATTTTGAATTTTTCCAACTCAACGGTTTTCCCAAACACACCATTACATTGAAGACTATTGTCCACCAAATAAGAAATCAAATCCAAAAATAACGATAAATTTGAATGTTTTAAGAAAATAAGGCTTCAGACTAATGGGGTTGACGTCAATAGAGTGAACCCATTGACACAAACCCTACTTTTCTGAACCTTTATTTCCATTTATTTTAAATTATATGAAAAATTGGAATAATTTTAAACTCAAAATATATAATATATTGAAAGCAACTGTTATTCAATCGGTTTGTGATATATTTTCTCAACTAATATATAATATGATAACAAAAACGATTCAAATGTTTCAATGAATTTATTGTCTTTTTTGATGTAAATAAATGTTTAATTATATGCAAAGAATTTTAACAATTTTTGCAATCATTTAGTGCTTCAAAAAATTGATTTCTATTCGAAGCTGAGATCCAGTGATGCAAACGATTTAATATATTATGAAATATTTATCAATGAATTCATGCATTTTCTAAAGGTTTAAATTATTTCTTTTTGCCAAACATAGAAGGCTTTCCTCTTATGCTTAGCATAACTAAAACAAAATTTTTAAGAACTAAAAGCAAAACAAAAATATTGCGAACAAAACGTCTAATTCGAGACTAAATGTAATAATTATTAATAATTGTCTAAAAAGAAGTCAATACGAAAAGAATAACTCAATTATAATATTATATAAACTTATAATCAAAGGATGAAATCAATGATAAGATTTGAGAAATGACTAAAAAATTTCGACGAAAAGAGAATTCAACTCAAAAATGATTGTTTCGTTTGATTGAAGAACTAATTGATTGGAAAAGATTAACAAAATGTCATAACTTATAGTATTTGTTGTAAATGACAAATGAATGATACATTTGATGTAAATCTTATTCAGATTTTTGGCAATAGAGCTCTTTTAGAGACTTTAATTCTTCGATAAGCGCTTTGTTCTGGTTCTCGAGAACGGCTACTCTATTTTCGAGGCACTTTATGTACTCTTTCTTCTTCCGACGGCACTCCTTTGCCGCCTCTCTGTAAACACATCCAAACATTAATTATAAGTCAATAAAAGAGAATAATTGCGAACCTATTCTTTAAAAGTCTGAGTTCTCTCTTTTTGGTGGCCTCTTCTGCTACCACTTGACCCGTTTGTAAGCCTCCGGTGGAAGTCATGACCACTCCCTGTGTGATACCGGTTTGCGTTGGCGCTCGAATTTGGTAGGCCTGGAGGTCAGCCGCAGACACAGTGACTGAACACAAATCTATTAATAAACATAGAAATAATCCCATGAAGAGGAGCCATACCGGGAACATAAAACTGTCCGTCCTGTCCCTGAGTGGCATATTGTACAATAGTGCCGGCACCACCGGCACCAGCATTGGTCATTGTGAGGGTTTGAATGCCCTGAAGAGTGCCATCTTGAGAACCTAACTGAATGGCTCCGGCGGGTAACACTTTGAGGTACTGTCCACCAGCTAAGGTCACAGTGGCGGTCCCGTCCCCCCGGTCACCGTCGTCTTCTTGCTTTATTTCTGCGGGAATGGCTGTTACGGCACCGGCGGCTTCAGTAGAGGACAAATCATTGAGGATCTTGCGATAGGAAGGCCTTCGCGCTAATATCTCTCGTCGTTTACGGGACTCGTCTTCGAATATAATGGGAGTAATAGTCTCGCAGTCGTCTGACTTCGAAGATATTATCTTTGAATCGATCAACAAATCGAAAGTTAACATCGAATCGACTCAATTGGAATCAATACCTGTACGCTGTGATCAGTGTCTGTGCTCTGTATGACTGAGCCCTGACCCACTTTGTTCACTAGTATTACGTTCCCTTTCGGTAACTATCAGACAAATCAACCAACAAATCAATAAACGATTCAAAATCACTTAAAAACAAAATGTAATCAAAAGAGAAAAGAAGGCAAAAGTTGGAGAACTTAACCAAAAGTTATTGTTTGGACAATACCTGAACAGTTTGAACAGTGGCGGCGCCTCCCGTCGCCTGAATAACGGACTGTTGGTTGGGCTGAATAACTGATTGCACAACGTTTTGTTGATTGGGTAACTGTAACTGAACGATGGATACACCTCCCCCCGCTTGTGGTACGGCTATGGCCTGAGTAGTCTAACGGAGCAACAGATGGAAATCACACTCTCTTTACATATTCAGTCAAATAAGAGTTTTTTGAGGAAATAAACGGTTTTTCAGATTTACGACACAAAACAATACAAATAATAGACTCTTCAGAGATACTAATAATTAATTTTCTACTAATTATTGTATAAAAAGAGGAAAATAAACGTGAAATCAGTGCTGGACTCGAAGTAAGCGATAAAAAATTCTTATAATAATATCGATAGCGCTTCGAATTTCATGTGGGAGGGCTCACACATCCATGTGCTGTTCTGCACACAATATATTTCAATGCAATCCTATCTATGGTTGAGCACAGGCTCAAGGAAATAGGAAAACTGTTCCAACATTACCAGTGCTCTGAACGCACAGCTATTCTAAACCATATTATGGACTATATTTGTGGTTATATTGCGATTTGTGTTAAATATATATTTGATTTTAAGCTCTTATCGAATGAAAGCATACAAAGAGTCTAATATTTCAGACATTAAATCATTTGTCATAAAATTTGATACATTTTTGGGATTAAGACTCAAAAATGTCTGCAAATGTCTGCTCTTCGATATGTTTGCAAAAATGAGTTGAAATTCAACTAAAAAAATGGTTTCGAGTTTTATCTAAAATTTTTGAGATAAGGAAAAATTGAGCCATAATTGAGTTCGAGTCAAACCAAAGGATATTTTAGGGGAAGTGAAGGGAAGTGAAGGCAAGGCTTTACTTACGCCGTGTTTTAGGCTTTGATTCGATGGCATAGACGTAAAGACCACTGTCTGGCCATTTGTCGTTCGGATTATCTGATTGTTAGGACTGGTCACCGCTCGCACCAGAGTCTTGTGCGCCAAATGCTCGTTACTGTCTGTTAGAGGAGTTCCCAAAAACACATCAACAAAAAGGACCCAAAATTATGGCAATTAATTCTTTTAATTGGGTTTCTATTGTAAGGGAACAGGACTTGTGCTCTAAGTATGGTTTGGCTCAGTATGTGCTGACCTTCTGTTCCGTTATCAGTGGTGATGTCCTGACCGCTCTCATCGTCTATTGTGTCCATAATTTAACCACAATTTCTGCAAATTATCGTAAAAACAATACAATTAACTCAATAATGGCTTTAAGACAACAATTGAGGGCTGAGTAGAGACTCAATAGAGGACTGACCCCAAAATCATACATCCTTTCAATGGATTGAATAAAAGTCCAAAAATAAAACTCAATTATTATTCAAACTTCGGGTTAAATATAAAACTCAATGATTTGTTTGAAGGCTTTCTACAAATAATGAGATTTTAATTAAACGCTAAAAATATAAACTGAAAGTGAATTTCGAGGAAAAAATGCAATAATTCTTACAATTAATCAAATGTTAAGACTTTTTACTTCACTTTTCAATGCATTTCTTTAAGTCTTTTTTAATTGCATTTTGGCTTAAATTTGAATTAATTTAAATGCAATTAATTTTTACTATCATTTGATTCAATAGTTTGACTTAAAAACTAATAAAACTGAAGAATAGTTTGAATTTGTGCTCAAAAATAATTAAAACAATATTTGTATTCATATTACGAATCAAATTAATGACAAATAAATGACTAAAACCTATAAAAAGCATTAAAAGAGTTATTCGAATAGTTTTGGAGGAATTGTAAGACTTTTGGCTCAATGTGTGTCATATCGACACAGAATTAAACATTAATTGCAATCAATTGACCGACAATTGAGTCAATGGTTCGGCGAATGAGAGGACAGGACTAGTAGTGTGTCTTCTGTCATGTCTGGTGTTGTTTGTCGTTTGGAAGGAATCGTATGAATACTCACTGATATGTTGGCTAAAGTGTTGGCAAATATTCCGTCAAAAGAATTGTTATTCGAATTATTGGTCCAAACAGACAACGACGTAGTCATACGAAAACACAGATATAATAAGTGCGTCATATGTCAGACGGGTTTACACTAACGTCGAAACTGTCACGTCATCACTCACTCCGTCACCACAACCATACATACACTACACTCACCACACACTACAACCCACTCCCCATCACATCACACACTATGTAATACATTATATGACGTCATTTATGAACACCATATCCATAGCAAAAACCCTAAGATTTTGCGCAAATTCGACACATTTTTTCAAATCTTCTCTTTTGGTGCGATTTGTGAGACATCTGTTGGCAGACATTCATAGCTTATAACTTATGCCAAGAATTCCAAATTCGTCGATTCCTTCAACTTTGAAAAGCACTCAAATGGGGGCTCAAAGGGGGCACTAAATGCACACATATTTCAATAATATCCTCACTTTTTAAACTCTTCAATCAATTTCATTAACTTTTGACTAAAATAGACAAAATATTGAACATTTTGCCCATTAATAGAGTTATGAATGAAACCTAATATTATTTATAAATTATGGTTCAATTAGTATGAGGTAATCCATTCCAATGTATATCTATAGATTGTCCCTGCGAGTGGCACATCGTAAGAAATATAGATTGTCTCCCTTTCCCACATATCTACTCAGGAAATGTTGTGAAAGAAATAACAGTTCTTTAAGACAATTGTTTGTAAATGTGAGTCAATTGAAAGATAAGGAATATTTAAGACTCAATGAGTGATTAAACTGTGCCTCAAATTATGCAAATCATAAGAATGTGAATATTTAAGCACCAAATAGGGCTGCGATGAGGCATAGGATCTCCTTATCTATAATCGCAAATATGAGGCCATTATTACAAAGTCTGGTAATTCATAGGTTTAGATGTGGGCGACAATAGACACGACTCAGTCTTAACGCCTCCATAATCTCTATTCAACTCATTCTTTATTGGAATTGCATTCAAATTGTATTCAAATTGATTTCAATCCAAACTTTTTATTCAGAATTTGTGAATAATTATTGAAAACATTCGTAAATTGTATTCATTGCAAAATAATTCAATTTCTATATCAGATATGTTACTAATTCTGATTATATCTGATATAGAAATTGATATAATATTAGAAATTATTTTTTAAACAAAACTTATTTTTGGAATTAATGTTCAAATTTTGGGTCGATTTGTGTGTAAAACTTGGAAAAAATAAATCAGATCTCAATTAGTGATAAACATATTAATTAAATTCAAATAAACCATTTAATTACCAGAAGATAATTGAGCTGAACATCAATAAGTCGAAGGACAGGCAATAAGTGTTCCGAAGGCCTTAATTAGAAAAAAAAATGTTTGAATTCCAAGATTTATGACTTAATTCTATGCATAAACCGATCAAAATATCTTTAATATTAAGTGATTTATAAAAGTTGGAAATTATATGTTATTTCTATTGAAATTCCAATGGTTTTAATGGTTTGTCTGTTTGCCAAAAGAGTGAATTGAATTTCGATAACAAAAATATTTTCTTAAAACCAAAGCAATCGAATGAATATTAATTAGATTTTATCGAATTTCAATGATTCTGTGAAATACATTAAATATGGGCTTAAAATAGTTGATAGAAATTGAAGTCAGAACTGAAGGCATTTGTAATAAGTGCTCAAAAATGAGTTACCAATGAAATTGATATTAAAAAATACAATTTATATTCATTATGGGAAACAATATGTTCGGCATAAAAAAGTTCATTAAAGTTATCAGAATTTCAAATGAACTGCAATTCCTGTTATTCCACTCCATTCTCAATAAAGTCTTCATAAAATAAATTTGGGTTATCCTCACAGTTAACACCTATGGAAAGCCTATATTTAGGCTTTTGGAAAGTATTTGTTTTTGTGAACACAACCGGGTGTTACCTCAAGACTGTGCCATATATTACTAGAGTTTAATTCACTAAAAATGATACTACTTTTAAGGAACTGGCAATTAATGGAATGAAATCATCAAAAACTTCGAAATAGTCATTAGAAAGCAAGCTATCATGTTATTGCCATGGTGCTTTGAAATGGAAAGTTCCCAATTGAGTTAAAAAGGTGTTTGAATGGGAGAGACAGCACTCCTTCTTATATAATATTTATCAAAATCGGTATTTGAAAAACACATGACTTTTCTTATTGTGAAAGTCTTTTGGTTTAAATAAAAAAACATTTGATAAGAGATATGAATCATAAATGGACTCAAAATGAGTGCTAATATTGTATGAAATTGATGTCAATTGAATTTTCGTCACATAATTTTGCAATAAAATACATTTAAAATAATCTTTTTATGTTCTCATCAATTATGTGATCGAAGTTTTGATAACTTTTAAATGAAATCAACAAAAATTCTTACATAAAATTAGTTATGATTTTTCAAATGACTAATATAAAGGCTTTAAATAAAACGAAGAATGTTTCAAATTATTAATAAGTTTTATGTTTTGACTATTTTAGTAAATTTGATGAATATCTCAATATTTTCTTTCTCAGGAATTCCTGGGATCTAAATATTATTAATATTAATAACAATTTATTACATAAGCAGTAAAAGCCGTTTGCAATAAATCATTGATGAAAATAATCCCGAATTATAGCCGTATTTTTAGAAATAATTTGAATAATCTTCTGATAAGACATTAATTTTGTATAAACTCTTAAGTCTCATGAAAGGAATCCATAGATTTGTTACCAAAGACTTAGCAAACATTAAGCCAATTGATCTTAATCAATTCTCAGATGATAATTAACCCTGTTTATTTTGATCAACTTGTGTGTCGGTTTAATGTCAATTTGATGGCTAATTGTGTTGTTTTATAGTTTAAAACGATTGCTTATACACTCGATTTTGGAGCAATCGATTGCTTGGGAATCAAAAATTTAGGAAAAATGTCAAAAATGATTGATTTCCTACAGAGTTAAATAAATTAAGAATTTGAAGATAAATGTTTCCTGTGAACACGTCTGATCCTGCAATTTGAATAAAAAACTATTGAATATCTGTGAATATCTAGACCTCAAATCGACAGCATTTTAATTGAGAGAAAGGTTTCAAATCTTAATTACATACCAAATGTCTATCGATTTCTGTAATAAAATTTTCAATAAATTTAAATAAAAAGAAACTAAAAATAAAATTTAGATTAAAAGGAAATGGAGGCAAAAATAATTGAGAGATTATTTCATTTGAAACTACTTGACTCACTTTACTTTCAATTGACAATAAAATTCAATTCAATGAACATTTCTTTTGAAACTTAATTGAATCAAAGATTTTCAATACAAATGTTAAGTGCATTGAATTTAAGGGTTAAACAAATAATCCGTCGATTATTACAATTAAAGGAGAGGTTAAAAAATAAGGCTTTAATTGAGGCAAAAATGTATGTTTGACATGAATTGGTGGCAAAATTGATAATTTTATTAAACGATGAACTTGTTTAGAATTCTCTTAGGACTCAATTTTGTTAATAACTATCAGGTCATTAGCCCATAGTTTGAGACAAACATAAATTGCTTACATTTCTCAGTGAAGACGGAAATAGGATTAGAATTTTTGCGGTTAAGAAAAAAATATTCTGTGATATCGTCGTCGAGTCGATTATCACAACAAATGCAGTGCTTTTTGACTACAATTTTAGGCGTTTTTCAAAAAAGCGTCTCATTTTTTATCATTAAATTTTTCAATGAGTTTTTGCTTATATTGTACTCTAAGTTTGATGACTCGTGAAATGTCACGCTTTTAGCCTAAAATGGTTGCCATTAAATAAAAGACAAATTTCTCTAATATTCTCATACAATAAGAGGTTGTTTTGGGCGAAAAGGAGTTATAGGAAATCCAAAGTAAAAGTTTGTGTGAAAAGCATTTTCGGGCCAAATATGTTTGAAATACTGACTTACTCTCAGAGAAACGGATTAATTATTTTTTATGTTTAGTTGAAATTCAATTAATTACTCGTAAAGAAAAAAGAAGAAAATTTGGAAAATTTTAAAATATGAATGAACTCGAAAGACATGAGATTTATATTCAGTATTTTTTCTCACACTTTACTTAACATTTTTTCTGATGATTTAATTTATTCCATAACTTATAAGAAAGGTTTCAAACAATTTGATTGAAAACACAATTTGAGATCCTTTGAGATCCTTTGAGATACCGTTGTATGAGATTGTGGTCGAGTGCTAAATAGGTTAGAGTGTGAATGTCAAGGACGGACTCAATAACTATTTATATCGCTTTTCTTTATGATTACATAACCGGCCGAATGAGGTCGAAATTGAACCATCGGCTCCTCTCCTGTGCTCATAACTAATGGCCATAACTCTGTTGTCTATGTAATCATCTCATTATTATAACTGGGAATCCGATTAGGAGTAGTGACTCTATAGCTATAAATCTTGTTTTGACTTAAATCTAATTCATTACGAATTTGCCTCAAATGAAAGCCTGTTTCCAACAGAGTATTGATGGGAAGATAAAACAGTTATTCAGTTATTCTCATAATTTGATTCCATTACTGAACTTTGAGTAAAGCATCTCATTGTGTAAAAGCACAGGTAATTAAAAACCGAGAGAAGAATTTCTTTCCTTAATTTGGGAGGAATTATGTATTTGGAGAGAAGAAAATAAAATATTTATAGAGAGCGAGAAAAATGAGAATGGTTAGTTCTGGTTGGACAAAAGGTAGGTCAGGGGCACAGCATAGTCGGAGCCGACTTTACCGTTGCTTAAGAGCTGTCTGTCAGACGGTTTCGGCATTTAATGCTCACAGCGTTTAGTCGTTTAGTTGTCATTTGAAGTAAAAAAGTAATTGACTTTTCTTTTAAGCAAACTTTGAAGAGAGCACTGGATTATTGCCAATCATTGTCTCTCAACTCAATGAACATTTAGTGTAAAACAAGACATTCAATAACTGGTGATTTGTTCAACATTTGTGACATTATTACGACTGTCTCTCAAATGATTATATATTTGACTTAAGAGATGAGCGCTTTTAAGCTCTCGTTTCTACCGTTCATTAATAAAACTTTTTGCTCTCAATTATAAGGTATGTTATTATGTATTATATCTTATTATTATTATTATTA
>JAQIWF010001063.1:0-13572 GCA_034694965.1 Ceratozetes gracilis | reverse complement strand
CGACATCCGATCAATTTGATAGTTACTCTCAGAATGAATTTTTTTGGCAAATTTCCCAACAATTGCCCTAATTTTTGTCCAACAATTCAAAATTAATCGGTTTTTGGTTTTCACGAAAATCACTTCAATTGACTGAAAGCCCTAATAATCTGTTAATTGACTGACCTTTTGGTTGATTCGGACTTCTCTGAACACTCATGTCTTACACTTTCTCGACAATTGTGACCAAATGGTGACAAATGCAGAAGAATTGCAATCAAGTGTTGACATAGAAATGATTTTCTCAAAAATTAACTTTAATTTAATGTAAAATTTATAAATAATTTTTTGAATAACAAATAAATCAAAGAGTAATCAAATCTATTAAATGAATACCCAATGGAATGATTTAATCCTTTACTTATTTTTCATCGGTTTTTTGCCCTAAAATACCGGACATATGAGAAAAATATTATAAATATTAGAAATATGAGAATGCAATTTCGATTAAAAGCGATTAAAAGCTTACTTTAATAGAGTTGTTGTGTTTGAGTGAATCGATTTCATCCCTTTGTTGAGTGAGTTTGTCGTTCATATTCGCCAAATGTTCAGACATTAGACTCAACTGACTTTCATAATTGGATACATTTGTTGCCAACTCTTCCTTCAGGTCTATAACCTTGATATTCATGTTTTCAATATTGTCTGCGCACTGTTTCCTCTGCTTCTCAGAGATGACAAGTCTTTGTTGTAATGAAACACATTCTGTGTGAAAAGCGACGGCTTTACTGTCAGAGACGTGCAAATTGTCGATGAGTTGGGAAATCCTATTTCGCAGATAAGCTGTCACTTGAGGTATCTCTTCTTCGGCCCCAATATTACTGTTGAGACTGAGTTTGTCCTCAGAAGCTGTCGGAGACTGTAGTGAAGAACCGGCGAAATCATTGCAACTCATTTCAATACTGCGCTGACTTCCAGAAGGAGTTGAGGTCGAGGTCTGAATAGAAGTCTGTGTATGTTGTGTAACACCTTCATTGGCCAGTACTCTGGCCTCTAATTCCTGTCCTCTTTTGAGCTCTCTGTCTAATTTGACCTGAGTCAACTGCGACTCTAACATCCAGTGCTCTTTCGCCTGTTCCGCACTCGACAACTTCGACTCACATATGGATAGCTATTCAATAAATAACATTAAAATATAGACTCAAATGTATGGCCAAAGAATGCAGACCTGTTTGAGGATATTGTCTCGCGTTTGGGTGTTGTTTGCCATCGACTCATCCAAAGACTGCATTTTGTTTCGCAGACTTTTATTCTCCGTTTCTCTGAAATGATTTCAATATTTAGACATTGATTTGCAAACGGAGTGCAGTTCTCACAAGTTTTGTGCCAAAAGTTTCAATTCATCCAATTCTTTGAAATGTGACTTCAATTTTGTCTCTAAACTATTCTTCTCTGCCATCAATGAGCCGATAATCTGTTGTTTCGCTTCAAGAGATTCGGTGATTGAGTTGTGTTTTGATTGGTTTTCGTTCTTAATTGAATCCAATTGTCTTTGAACTTCAGAAACCTTTTGGATGTAATCCATTTCTATTGAGTTGAGTTGAATGTGAAGTCTTTCGTTTTCAGTGATCTTATTCTGGAGTTCGGTATTTATCACATCAAAGACACCACAGTCTAAGTCGCCATTCATAGAGCTGTTATGGTTGTGCTGAGGGGTTGATTGAGTTGAGGACTGTTTACCCCTCGAAGACTTCTTTGAGTTGGTCTGAACCAGAGTGAGCTCATCCTGAAGAACACCAACCCTTTTGGCCAACTGTTGGTTCCGAAAGTCAAGACTTTCCATCTCTTGTTCTAATTTACGGATCGTTTGATCCCTTTCTTTAATACTATCTTTCATTTCATTGCTTTTAGTTTGTTCTTCAGTAAAGGCTGTCTTTAAGACAGTCAACTGTGCTCTCATCTGAACCAGAGATCAATTAATCGATAAATTGGTTCAAACTCTTAGACATTGCATTGAAGACAAAGAAATTAAAAAACAATTCAAACCTTTGAGTATTTGGTGGCAAGTCTTTGATATTTTGTCATCAAATCATCTGAAGAGTTGTCCTCCATTTGTGACACTCTATCTAATTATCACTTGATTTGAATCAAAGATAATAGTCTGAAGATATTTAGAGATAATTACGGTTTTGGTAATAAAAAAGACAATAATTTATAAAACAATAATAAATACAAAGTCTAACGAAAGGGGCGTTTATTTGCATTTAATGCCATTTAAACCGTGTATTCAATGCATTCATATCTCAATTCATTTCATTTCTTATATCATTTAAAGGGTTTATAAAATACTCTTTAAATACAATCAAATTGTAAATCACTTTTTCAACGCATTTGTCAAAACATTTCTGCACTCAATTGGAGTAAACAAACCATTGATCGCAGACATAGAGATATACAGTCGAACCCACTTATTGGCAAATGTAATCCCGATACTCTCTTTGCAACACTTTCTAATTGACCCATTTCAAATGCTGAATAAGCTCTTCAATATTTTGTCATTCAATCATATTCTTCCTTCATCTTAATTGAGCAATGCAAATAGACTGGAACCAATTTGAAAATATTCTCTTCTATTTAGTCCACTTAATTTATCGCAACTATCTAAAATAACTTTTTAAATATTCCTTGCTGCTCTAATTTAGTTATTTTGGACTGAACTCGATATTTATATTAAAGTATTACTTACTTTTCAGTAATTACTAATTAATTATTAGTTTTGTTGAATCGGTTGAAGTCCTCATTAAATCCTGAAATAAATTGAGAATAAATTTGAGAAGACTTCGAAGGAAATGTATTTCCCATTTGAGTGGAAACTTATTTTAAACAAAATGTAAAATAGAATTAAAACTTTTACCAAAATTTTGAGTCTTTTTTAATAATTATAAGAATAACTTAATTGATAACAAATTATATAAATTATTTGAATAACTATTTGTTTGATTAATCACTTCTTATAAATAATTTAAACTTTCAGTGATTTAAGAGTCGATACAAATCAGAGGATAAAACAACGATTCCTTAATTTGAAGCCATTGTTTGTTAACAGAACTAATGGGAAATTAAGTCCAATATTTGATTGATGTTTTGGTCCACTTTATGAGATCCCGATTAGTCGACAAACAATGATAAGTCTATCCTTTCATAAGTTACTCCATATCTTCTTTAAGTGATGCCAAACAGCTTTTGAGGAGTTGTACCTCAGCCTAAATGGGTATAAATTAAGATTTGTCTCATTAATAGTCAATTGGTTCAAATGGGACTCACTTTGGAATGTTTGAGCTCCAGTTCCGCCAATTCTACCATATTTTTACGAAACGCCGCAACGCGTCTGGTCTTGAAATCAGTTAATTCTGGAATAATTCAAAAATTTAATTGCATTCAAATTACTGGATAAATTGTGGCAAAAAAATACCTTGTTTTGCAAGTTTAGATATGGTTTCAAACTTCTCGCAGGCCTCGACTTGTGCTGTTTCAGCGCCGGCAACATCTTTATTGCGAGAGCGGGCCCTCTCAAGGTTTCGGTTCGCCGTCTCGTAATTGGCTAAACATCTGAGCCGTCGGTATAATAATTCCTGGAATTCAAGTTAATATCCATTAGATTGAGGTCTCAAATGAGAGGGAATACTTTGGCGGCTGAGGTGTCGCGCATATAATAACGAAGTAAATCTGAGAGTTTTAAGTCTTCATCGGATGCCATCCTTCCCTCAGTCTTTCGGGCCTTCTCTAAGCAATCGGCGATTTTGCTGTAGAAGGTCTCCAAATCCGTCTGATCCACTGTCGCCAATTGGATCAGTCCTGAAGATGTCTTTATATAAGAGTCAGACACATCTGAAATAATTTGTTATTAAATGTATTATAAATTATAATCCAATTTATTCTCACTTTTGTGGGAACGGGTCATAGCGTCGGACTTAAGTGTCGAGTCTTTGATATTAGCGTAATATTCGTTAAGAAAGAGTCGTTCCCTTTCGAAAAACTCGTCGACATCTTTCATAGTTGAGTTCAAAACCATATCATCGGCGGAGGACCTGATATTGGAGAAGAGGCTGACCAGTCTTTCCTTTTTATTCTTTCCCCTCACACTTAACTGCAATGAAAATGATTTCAAAAAACAGTTAAAACAATGATTTGTTATTCAAGTCATACATCGCTTTCGTATTCCAAAAATATGCGAAAATTCTGATCGTTTTTAAACTTTGGATGAATGGCCAGTCTTTGGAGGAAGACCTCATGCATGGCTACAGTCTTCTTGAAAGTAGCCAAATACTCGGCCTCTAATTCCTGTTTCATTTTGGAGAACTCCTCTTTAGTCATAGTCCCCTCTCCGTCACCCAATTTCTGTAACTTTTCACGCGAGGCATCGAAGTCTGGTCGGGGCGGCGCCGGAGGGATCTGATTGTGACAAATGTCTACATTTAGACTGAGATTGAATGAGGAAAGGCTTACAATAAAACCGGCGTATTCTTCGTTGTCCACCAAACAGGTGTGTAACCAAATGAACTCTTCGTGCTGTCGAACCACTGAAAAGTCTTGTGCTTTGAATTCGGGTAAAGTGGTCTGAAGGACATACCGGTCAGCATATAACACATAAGAGTAGAGGGCATACCTTCGTGTGAACCGTGAACTTCACTCTTTCCCTTTCACTCAATGCATCGGAGATATCGACAACAAGTGAAGAGTCGGCCAAATCGATGGTATCCGATCGCGACTTATATCCCAATAATAAGTTTTAATTAAATGTCGGCTAAAATATAAATACCTTATTATTGAGGTCCGAATGAGTCGATTGTTTGGAGTTTTGTGTGGAGTCTTCGCTGCCGTCGTGAAGAGTCAACATTTCGGGAGATTTGGATCAATTCAAACAATTTATAACTCAATTAATGATTAGTTTCCTAATAATTTTAGTTAGAGTTGAGCTAAAGTCGAGCGGAAACTCAATTTAAAAAATATACAAATCTTTTGGACAATTGGTCTAAAAAATAAATGTCGACTAAAACTGAATTAATAATAAACACAATAATTGTTAGGAAATGAATGTAAAAGTGATTAACGAATCGCTAATTAATAGAAAGAGAGTTTGATTTCATTAAATTTTGTTCACATTATTGTCAAAACACACCCATCAGAGAGTCGTTCACTAAATTATGTAACTTTTTATTCACTCCTGCAAAGTGTCCCCCGAATGCCCCCAACTCTATGATTGATGAGTAAACTCTTATCCGAATCATTTACTGTGAGATAAAACTCGTTTCCTCACAATTATTCATCAAATTATAGAAAACTTCATCAGATTTTTTGCATTTTTCATTTTTTTTAGTTTATTTCAAGAATTTCTTTCGTTTGGCTTCAGGTCTAATACTTTAAATTGAATACTGATATGTTGGTCGACCACTACTTCCCTGAAATGAGCTAGCAGAAAAGCATCCAGTTATCTAATTGGATGAATGACGGATATATCAGATGAAAGTCATTATATTAATTATGTTTATGTCATTATCTGATGAATATATGAATATACAGTTTTTCAAAGAAGCAATCATTCCTTTCATTCAATCAATTGTAAGATTTAAATCATTTAATTGGAAAGGTATTCATTTAATTCAAAAGAAGTACTAAGATGCTAAAATGTTTAACTTTTTTTAGACTACAAAAGACCTGTTCTTATTGTGTGGCATAACTGTAATAGATTGAGCAATCTGTCAAACAAATGTAAAAATATGCTTTTGTCAGATGTTTTATCACTCTATTTGTTATGTGAAAGACATAAATCAAACTCAACTATTACTAAATGATTATTGGAGATAATTTATCAACAATTTTAAACCATTTCCATCTAAATGAACCATGTCATTCGGTTGCAATAGACATGAAATATATATTTCTTTGGCTGTAATTGCAAATTACAATAAAAGTAGCAAGCTCATTTGGCCGTGAAACCATAAATAGTAGCTTAGCTTTTGTTTGTTTGACGTGTTTTTCTTTTTATTACAAACAAAAATTATTTGTTTTTTTTACAAAATTTATAAAAATAATGAAAATTTTATACAATTATATCACAAATATATTGATTTACTCGAGATTTTCGAGACGTTGTAAGCCATCGAATATTAGTTTTCTTTCAATCATTAATTTCTTTGATTAGAGTTCTATACAATAATGGCTTCACTTTTTTTGTTTCACTCAAACCAATAGAAAAATATTGAATGACCAGGTTTCATATTTCTCTACATTTAAATATTTCGATGCCTTTAACTTAAAGTTCTCAAAGTCTTAGACCAAAGTCTAATCATAAGTGGCTGCCAGTCGTGAACATCTCCTATATCTGAGATCAGATAAGAATTGGGTCTTAAATTGGAGTCGTAGAGCCATTCCCGTAGTTTTTTGTCGTCGTAGACATACTTGAGATTTAGAGGAAAGTGTAGAATATTTAGATAAGAGGCGACTATTCCGGTGACAAATACATCATCGATAGGGAGCACAGGAGTTACTTTGTGGGCGCCTTCGAAGATATCAAAAGCGATATCAGGAGTGAGGAAATATGCGACACCCGAGCAATAAGTGGGATAAGTGCGATATGGATACTCTTTTAATGTAAGGCTCCACTTGCCCTCACGCTTGGGAGGCGTTCCTTCGGGAAAGAGTGAACAGGCGATTATGTTTCGTGGGTTCTGATTGTCATTTGATGGTAAGAAAGTTTCTCTGAGAACTTTCACAGCGCGGAAAATGTCAATAAAGGAGTCGTCGTCTGCTTTCATAATAAATTTGGTTGTATTACAGAAACGCAAAACCCATTTATAACTCGTTAAGTGTTTGTAAGTCAGGTTGTGATACGAGTCGACAAATTTGGCGAAAACTAAGTCCTTATGCATAACATATTCTTTATGTAAGAGTCTGTCAACATTAGAGTCGTTGACCAAACCTAATATAAAAACTGTGATTACTTTATATCCCTTCACAGTCTTCAATGAGCCCCAAGTCTTGCGAATAATTTCTCTCTTAAGGAAGTTTTTGGGCGAAGAGTGCACTACAGTCACCAAAAATGGTTGTGTCGTTCTGTCACATAAATGGGAACAGTTTCGCACGAATTCAAAGTCGTTTATATCAAGTAAACGGTTGGAGTCGACAGAAGAGTGCCATTCACTGATGGGAAGACCCGTTGAGTTGCGTTTCAAGTGAAACGACGGAACGAATACTTTTTCTTTAGACTTATTTCCAACAAATTTCTGTTTGGAGTCATAAAAGTTTTTATCGTCGAAGTAATTGTCTCTCAAATTATTGCCAATTATTGTAAGCAAAGCAAATAAAAAGAGAGGAATAGTGAGGACTAAGACAACCACAGAACGCAACCATCTTCTAAACCATCGCATCTCAGTCGTCATTAGTTATCAATTATAAGACATTTACTGCCATTCAGTGGAACCGCTGGTAAAACAAATAACTCTTACATTCGTTACAAACAATGAAAGCACAGGTAATAAAAATTTCACTCAAAAATATTAGTTGAGAGCATTTGGAGGCACTGTTCCTCTCAACCTCTGCTTCTGTTCTAATTGAAGCCACTTTTCAATTCTTGAAAAAGTTTTGGGAGCCGTCAGGTGTGAGTGAGTGAGAGCTTGAGTTCTGATCGCAAAGTCGGGTCAATCTTTCAGAAATGGCATTTCAGGTCTACAAGTCTTGAAGTGAAGAGTGAGCTGAAGCCAGAGCTATATTCAGAGCTATAGTCGACGCCTACATTCTGTAACCGAAACAGACCAGAACCTGAACGAAGAGATAGTCGTAAGGCGTGACTCACTTTTCTTGCTTTTCTCCGAAACACACTCTTTCCTGCTTTTGATTAACTGTTTTACTATTGAATATTTATATAAAAAAATTTTGGCTCAATTTGGATATAAGCAGCGGTTGGCCCCACATATACACAACTTATGGTAATTGGTTTGAATGAATCAAATCGTGTTTTATCCCCAAAATAAAAATTAAGATAAAATAAAATAAATGTATTACTACTCAAACATTGGATTACATATTCTGCTGAAAATACTTAAATAAGTCATAAATTTAATGCAATTAAACAATAAATCATTTGTTTGATAAAAAGAGTCAATTGATTCTTCAGATACAATATATCCAATCAAAGGTTCAATACCCAGATTATACAACTTTTCTTTTTTAAATCCTCTTAAACTATCGATTACTTATCGAGGATATGTCATAATGTGAGCGACCGTTTCGCTCAAACATTCATTGGATATTAGAGTGGAATGAGTTAAACCCTCTTTGATTGGAATTCCTTAATGTGATGGTGTGCTGGAGAGGTGGAACCGAACTAAGATAATGCCAATTCCATGTGAAGACACTTCTATTTTCAGCCGGATCTCAACATTTGAGGCGAGTTTTCAAAGAAAAGTAAAATTTTAATCTACTTTTTGATTGACGTCTAATTAATGCATTCCTATAACAAACTGTTAATCACTTCAATCGGATTACAAATCATTAATGAATCTCAAAGAGAATTTTGATATAATAAATGTTGTTTTTGTTGATATCCATATAATTATTCATTTAATAATTATGTTTGTGTCAAAATTAATGAGGAATGCAAGTAATCCGCATATAAAGTATTATCTTGAACATTTTTCTAACCCTAAACATAAACAATTTTATTCTGAAAATGTTTGAAAGAATGCGAGAAATGGTTAGATTTTAGGCCCATCTTCTCTTCCTTGTCCCCACCGTTGGCTTAAATTCCTGAGTTTCATAATAATTCTTCAAAAGATACTAACAAATTATTAAATCACATTTGTTGGGCACTGCCTTCAGTGGTTTGGCAGTAGATTTACTAAAATATTAATAAACATTCTTTAAAAATCGTGATGAAAACGGGAGCATAATATGAAAGCTGTTTCCTATTCTTCGCATTCATTGCTTATAAAAATATGAATTTTTAAAATTTCAACAAAAATGTATTTCATTATAACTTTTACTATAAGTTATAAGAAAAATAAAAGATATTAAAGGAAGGAAAGAGAGATTTGCGATAAGTTGTGATAAATTATTTGCAGGTTTAGTCGGAATCTGGAGTTAATTAAGTTTAATATTCATTTACTTTATTTATTTATTATCAATCCTTCACTTTAATTCAGATAAAAAGTAATAGCATTTTAATAATTTTTAAGCTCTCATTGAAAATAAATATGAAAAGCAATGATTCGAATGAAATGCAATTTAAAATCAATGAATAAAATAAAATATTAATGAGTTTTCGGATGAATTCAACGTTAAGTCAATAACTATTTAGGAAATCAAATTTTTCAGCTAAAAGTGATTAGTTTGGAAGAGAAATGGTTTTCTTCTCAACCTTTGAGGTTATATTGAGGATCGGGTTCTCATAAGTCATCTCTCAGTCGATGAAAAATAAGGAAATAACGAATTTACAGAAACGCATCGCTGAAGGAATCGCTGGAATTTCAGATAAATTTATCAATCAATGAAACGAAAGGGTTTTCTTTCACATGAAAAATGATTTGCAATAATAGCTTTTTAATGACAGACAATATAATATAAACTTGTAACATCATCTACAAGACAATAACTTTATTAAATTGATGTCAGATTTGACGCCCTCATAATTACTAAAATTTGATGGATACTTTAATGAAATGCTTCATTTCAATATCAATGCATAGAGAACTTGAGCAAGAACAATAGATTATGCCATCAATCTGAATAACATGCAATGGTATGATATGAGAATTTATGCCCATTTTTTTATCATGCACAATCATCTAAAGATAATCAGGAATGACTGGATATTTCTCAAAAAGGCATTTGATTTGTTTCTACTGTGAGTTGAGATTAAAAAGTTATTGACTTTACTGTCTCTCAAAGGATTGTTCAGAAGAGATATGAGAATCTTTTTTTAAACAAAATTATTGGGTTTGAGGCAAATGATTACATGAAATGCTTAATGTTTTAGATTATGATTACATTAAAACTAAGGCTAAAAAAAGTAAAAGACATTTGACTTCTCGTTTCAATTGTAGTGAACACAACTGAACACAAATGCTTTCATTTGAGGTGAGCCTCAAACAAGTTGTTCTTATCAATCGGTTGCCCTTAAGACTGGTTTAAACTGTAAGTTAAGGAGTTTTCGATCGTCGAAAGGAATTCTCTGATATTTTTTTAGATTAATAGCATTTCGAGTAAGAAAGCGATCAAAGAAGTAATGGATAAGAAATGTTAAGTTTTCGCAGAACGAGTCGATTCCGTGTAAATCACGCCAAATAGGCTGACGTTAGGCTAATGTTGAGCTCTACTCACAAATTTAGGCATTAAGTCGACGGTCAGTCACCCAACGAATGAAAGTTTTGAGATTCACTCGCAAACTCATAATTAAGGAAAAGACTGATTGTGTTATAATTCCTTATTATCTCTAACTTTGATCGACTACTGGATGAGGATTGCGTGAACTGGACTGACAGTAAGAGCACAGACACACAAATAGGAAGTTTCACTCTCTTTCCAGAAAAGGATATCCAAGAATTTGTATTTTACCAGAAATACAGGTATTTTGTTTGACTCACTCTTAAACACAAAAATATGATAAATGCGATCAATTTGTTTATCAAATATTATGCCATATATTCACTCATAATTCTATGTTAATATCCATTAATAGAGTTATTTTCCTTGATTTTAATTCCCCGAATCTTTTAATCTTGGAGTTTGTTTTGAAACAAAACTTCCGCATTCATTCACTCTTTCATTCATTCGTTGGAATAAGTTTTGATTTTTGTTGTTATGCTTTTCAGAAACTTATTGCTCATTATTTTAAACAAAAATAATTGTTGGCAACGATTGTTATTCTTGAGATGAGGCTCAAGACTTAATTAATGTGAACTTCACCTGAAACCAGTTCCCAAAATCTAAACAATGGCTATTCGCCAATAAAAAGAGATGTAAACATCTTTCATGCTTTAATCAGTCAATAATGATCAAGATAACATTTTGGTGATCGACAATGCGATAGAAGAATCGGCAGATTCGGTGGCATTCAGAGACTTATGACAAGTATTTGGTGCTTCTCATAGCACTGGAATAGACTCCAGTCTATTGAGCTGTGATTTTAATGATGCCTTTGAAAGGCGTTAAACATGTTCTTCAAAAAAAATGTTTTTCCATTTGAAAAACATTTAAATCACTTTTTGAAGACTTTTACTGAAGTTATCAAACGTTTTTGTCGAATCAAAACTAAGAAAGTATTCATCATTTTTTTCATCCCAAGAAATGTTTGAAAATATTTTATATTCTGTTAATTGTAAGCCATTCAACTGAATCACAATCTTCTTTATAGGGTCTGAAAGGCGATAGAAATTACAGCTATCGCTCCTTTCAAACACATCCATCACATTTTTTCAGATGAAATTTCAAAACTGAATGATTCAAGTGTTTGCAAAAAGTGCACAAAACAAATGAGACATCTCTTCATACTTTCCTCGTTTAATGCATTGCAAACACATTGAAAAGTATTTCTATGATATGTCGATAAGAATAGTCGCGTTTAATAAGATTTTGGGGATTTTTCAAAATTAATTATAATTAAGTTCACGATTAAGCCATTAAAACATAAATAACTCTAAAAATATTTAATAGCAAAGATTCGAATGATTTTAGAGTTTAATTACAAAAATAAAATTAAAATAAATAAAATATTGTCTGACCTTTAGATCACTTCTAAGCTGTTGCCTGAGTTGTGGTCAAAAATATTTTTGCTTTTTGTTTTCAACTCAAAAATATTTGGATTCTTTTGATTTGAGAGAATCGAGAGATTGAAATATGATTAAAGACAACCAAAAGTTTCCCTCATTTATTGAGTGGAGAAAGCGATCGAAATTATTATTCAAAGTATGTATTTATTTAAATAAGTATTTCGATCGTGACTTCACTCCAAAGGATATAAATGAATGGTTAGACTCAAGATTCCAACAAAATATGTATTGAACTGACCTGAGAAAGGCTTCGATTATTTATCATTTTTATTGTTATTTTGTGTCGACTAACCATTGAATTCGTATCGAAAACTCATTATTACTGACAATGAGATCAATGACTATAAGGAGATACAAAAAAATAAGAATCGGATGAAAAAAACCAATGCTTTGATTTGACTGAAATCAGCCGATTAGGAATATAATATTACCAAGATTTCGCCCTTTAAAATAGGCAAATTAAAGTAGCTTGCTCACCAAACTACGGGATAGGAACAGGATTTGACATTTGATGACTTCAAATATCTTCCTAACATCTCAGAAGTGAAGGTCTAAAATCAGCATTCAAGAAAGCATATGTCTAATTAATGCAGAGTAGCTTGGCCATCACTCTTGATCGACAGGAGAATAATGTCTAACTGGTTGGTACGCAAAGAGAGTTTGATATTAAGTTTGAACGAACTCTGGAATCAGTTATGCATAACATGATATTAGAGGCATACGTTTGGGCAAAACTGCGATTTAGAGCTGTCATACCTCTAAATCTCTGCCTTATGTATTGGTCGAACAGGTATACAGAAATGCTAATCAAAGTCAACTTTGTTTTGTTGCTAACATTTTCCGTGAATTCATATTTGAAGAAAAAAGTGGATAAGAGAGGAACTTTGTGTCGGGTCAGTCATACGTTAACATAACATTTAACTTGAGTGCAAATATGAGAGTTTACTGCTATTTATAAGTAACACTAATTTAAAACACAATAAGATATTCAGTGATTTATTTCCAGCAGATTGTGGGCCCCATTATGTAAGGCATGACTTGTGTGTATTCTCACTATCCTTGAGAAGACGGTCCAAATTAAACACAAATGAAGTTATTTACTCAAATTTTCCACTTTTTTGCTTTCAATTGCTTTTTGAGGTCAATAAACGAATAATAAGTTTATTAACGATAACTCAATGAAAAACTATACGAAAGTTCTTTGGAATTGTTTGGCAGTTATTTGAATAGATTTAGAAAATTTTCGACTAAAACTAATTCCCTTTTCTTTCATTTGCAGGAATATTATTCATGAATCTAAGAATTTGGAGCCAATGATAGCCTTATCTTGATTTCTACTCTTCATGTCTTCACGTTTTAGCTTTGAATGAATGATAAGTCAGTAATGAATTCAAAATTAATGCAAAGGTTTTAAAATATTCAATGCAAATAAGAGGGTAGAAAAGAGATTAGATAACAGTTTCAAATTCAATTCCAAACGAACCAAAATTAAAAACTTCTTTCAAATTGAAATCCAAAACGATTTCATTAATTTCAGTCAAATACCCAAAACTTAACGATAATAATAGAGTGTAAAGAACTTCAAAACATTCAAACAATTTCTCAACAATTAATTTAATCGACGATTCGAGTAATCAATGAATTTATTGATTGAAAAATAATTGGCGAGAGAGGAGAGAAAGAGGGAAAGGAAGTGTGTGTGAGAGAGAGAGAGAGTGAGTGAGAGAGAGAGAGAGAGAGAGAGAGAGAGAGAGAGAGAGAGAGAGAG
>JAQIWF010001062.1:0-13574 GCA_034694965.1 Ceratozetes gracilis | reverse complement strand
ATACTTGATGAATGGATTCAATGATACGAATCAATGGGCAAAATGTGTTTACTATTGCACTTTAAACTAATATTAACTGTTTTCAAACTTTTTAAAATTTATAAATTGTTACCAAATATTATTAATTTTAATTAATTTAAATTTAATTTGTTTAACACTATATTAAAGTACTAAACAATTTGTAAATATTTAGTGAAAACCCTTTGAAACTAAGTTTCAAATAAAGCGCAAAAAGTTATTAAAAGTCTGATCACGTGATCTAAACTAAAACACATGGCTTTTGATTTGTGAAACGCTTTTCAATATTTACAGAGAAAAACCTCGATTATTGAGGTTCTATCACATCTCTTACACATTTAATCTGAAGAAATTTCAAATATGAGCTCTAATTTTGTCGAAGAATTGTTACAAAAAGTGTCAGAAAATGAAGAAAAGTCTAATCAAAAGGTTAGAGTCGATAAACCAATTGAATTATTCTTCGACTTAAGACATCTTTTGGCGATCGATACCAACGAAATCAATGGCAAAGCTTTCCGGTAATTGACTTAATTTATGCTCAAATTTATTGCTTTTTATTGAATTTTGATTGAATTTTGTGCAGAAGTAATAAAGAGTTGTATTTAAAAGACTTGACTCGAGATAACAGTCAACTCATAATCAATAAGTTATGGCAATTGGAGACCAAACGAGTTGAGGAGGCAGTGGTCGCTCAGTTACCACCTGAACAGTATTTGTTACCTCGAGGTAAACCTGTGCCGAGACCTAAGCCTCCGACTAAGTGGGAAACGTATGCGAAGATGAAAGGCATTAAAAAGACTAAACGCGAAAAACTGGTTTGGGATCAAACCGGCAAACAGTGGAAACCCAGGTTTGGCTTCAGAGGAATCAATCAGGACAAGGATTGGGTCATCGAAGTGCCCAACAATTCGGGTTCGCTTTCATTGATATTATCCAATGTTGTGATGAACTCAATATTTGTTTCGATTTGACATTAGATCCAAACGTTAATTATTTTGAAAAGAAAGGCGAAGAGAAGAGGGAAAGGGTCGCCAAAAATGAATTGCAAAGACTGCGAAATATCAGTCGCTCTCAAAGGCTGAAAGTGGGCGGCACTGCAGGAGTTGTCCCTCAATTAAATCAGCCTAAAGAAGAGCTGAGAAAAGCAGCCGTTTTGGCCAAGAAGTCAACCGCTTCTGTCGGCAGATTCACAGAATCACTGCCCGACGAAAAGCCACCGAAAAATAGCGGCAAAAGGAGACAATTCGAACCTAATTTTGGAGATATTAACAAAGAAAAGGATAAAAATCTCAAAATAATTTCAGATATTATGAATAAAAAGCCTAAACTCGATATTAACAAAGCGGTGGAACCGTTGGTTAAAAACCATAATAAGTGAGTTTAATATCAGTTTTGACTAATTTTTTGGTATTTATTTAATTATTTGTTACTTCAGGAGATCGGCCCCAAAATCAAAGCCAAGTTTTAATCGCAAAAAATCCCCGAAATTCGATAAAAATAACCGGAAAACTGATAATAAAAGTAATGCGAAAAATAATAACCAAAATAAGTCAAACACAACGAAGACTTTTAAGACTTCCAACAAATTCGGCAAAAATGGTAAAAACAGAAAGAAATAATATCAACACTTTTGGCTTATTTTCAATTAAAACCATATTTTGAGTCAACGATTATTTTTGTATTTCAAAGACTTTATTCATATTTTATTGAATCAAATAATAGAAAATAGAATTTGTGAACAATATCTGGAATTTAAGACAAATCAACACAATTTGGTTTAAACACAATAATAGTAGACTACAAGCTTATGAGACGTATCACTTTTCAATTGTTTGAAACTGATCAAGTTAACAGTGCCATCTAATAAACAAACTATCTAGATCATCTACTAATAGCTGTTTTTATTCGATTTTTGCTATAAAATGATTGTTTGATTGTGAGGTTAGGCACGAGTTTGAAAAGTGATGCGTTTCATAGGTTTGTAGATCTAATCAAATAACAGATAAACTTCTGAATTATTTGGTCGTTATTTTGTTAAAAATAGTTTCCAATAGTTTTGAATGAATGACAAAAATAAGAGAATAACTGATTATCGCATAAAAATCTTTTTTTTCTATAATTGATTGGAAATTTTGAAAACTGATTGAGAAATGATTTAATAAATAGTCGACTCTTAGGCTAAAACTGTCGACAAAACAAATATATTACATATAAGACTAGAATTGCATAAATTGATTGCAAATTATTTTCAATATTTTCGTAATTTCTTATAAAAGGCACAAAAAGGCAATCGAATGGAAAGCCATCATATGATTAGAAATCCATAAAAATATGAAACCGTTTCAAACATAGTTATATCAAAGGTGTGTGTCTTCGGATGAAGCGGCGATCCGAGGCTTATTAGGCGGTAATGGACGTGGAGGTCTGGATTGGGGCGGGTTAGTCATTAGAGAAGCAGATACCAGAGCCATATGATTGGAATTTAGAGTTGTGTTGGTATTGGCTTTAATGTCATTCTGGTTTGAATCCTGGCTGAGCGTCGACTCTATTTTTACTGTTGTGGGTGACTGAGCTCTGGGAGGTTTCGATGGAATAGATTGGTTGGGAATACTTTGTTTCAATCTCTGTATATAATTGGAATCCATTTTATTCTTATTATTCGACACATTATTGTTGTCCTCGACATCTGAGTCGTCGGCAAAAGCGATACAGTCGTTAGCGTTCAGAGATTTGGTCTTCAATGAGTCGACGGATGAGTTGTCGTCATTTGAAGACTCATTTGAAATATAGGATGAATTGAATTCATTGAGTGAGGGATACAATGACTTTGAATTTGACTCATTTTCACTGCTCTTCTCTTCCACACAATTGGAATCATTGAGGACTTCGAGTGAACGCTGTTTTGCTTTATTATCACATGACCTTTGAGGCCGTTCTGGAGGAGGAATAGATGGTCTCTCGTGAATCGATTGCGGCCTTTCTGTAGAATTTCTTGAACTGTTGGGAACAGAGGGCGGCGGAACGTTAGGCTTCTCTATTGTTTTGTTTCGCAACTGAATGTTAGCCACTTTCCTATCGGTGACTGTCGGACGCTCTAAAGGGCTATCTGTCAATCTCTTGGAAGGCCTATCCAGAGATGCCGTCGAATAAATCACAGACGAGTGAGTCATTGAATCAATGCTTTCTGTTAAATGGATTTCACAGTTGGACTCAAGACTAGTCGGAGTAAACTCTTTATTGGCCGGACTCTCAGCTTCCGACGAGTCCGAAGAATATTTGTTATCATTCAAAGAACCGGTTCTTTCTAATTGTTTAACGCTTTGGGGAACGGGTGGCGCCGGCTTTTTAGCCGATCTATGAATTGGTTGCGATTTATTAGAATAATGGTCTCCACTATAAATGTTGTCTCCATTTGAAAGTCTTTCTCCACTCAAAGCAAATGTCGTGAAATTAATTTCTATGAATACAATATAAGTAAAGTATCGATCATTATATGGATGAATACCTCCGGGGAAAAACCAATCGCTATAATTGATGAGTGCGTCCACAATAAGACTGTGATGATTAGCGGCCGTCATATTTAGACTGAAACATACAATTCATTAGAAAACCAACAAAACGTGTTATGTTTAGGTAAATACTCAAAGGGTTGGTTGTCCTGTTGAGGCCATATAAGACTGGGCGCGATAGCAATCGCCAGGTTTTGAGACGACATCTTATTTGAATCGCTATTATTGGAAAGTTTAGCCAAAAATTTGACTAAATATCGGAGATTATCGAAGTTTCCCTTTGGAAGCTTATTACACACTTTCCATAAGGACTGAAGTCGAGAGTCGATGTCACTAACCCTTTGAATAAAACAATAAATTAATTGAAATCAAACTATATATAGGAGTGGAATACTTGGCAGCACTGATCCACTCATTATATAAGCCATAAGTGAGTAGTGGGTCTGGAAGTTCTCTTAGATATGACTTAAGTGTGCCGGCAATGGTGTGGGTGTCTCCACAATATTCTTCTGTTTCAACAATTGCTGCGTCGAAAGCATTTTTCAATTTTCTGACTTTGGAAGTACTTCCAGGAATGCGAAAGAGTCCCTCTTCGCTCAGATTATTGAGAAGCCATCCGACACACGTCTCAATCACTATTGAAATCTCCCGTTTGGTCACTCGTAAGTGTTCCTCAAGTGCTGTTCCGAACACTGGCTTTTGGGAGTTGTCTTCTGTAAAGAATAAAACTGGTTATCACATGACTGTTGCAAATGTATGCCATACTTATGACTCTTTCAATTAGAGGTAAATATATTTCCATAATTTCTTGCATTCTTTTGTGATAATTTGCTTGTATTTTGAAGTAATCGAGCAAAATGTGCGCATAGTCTGACTCATTGCCCAAAAGAGCAAACATTTCTGCAGCGAATAAGTCCTAAATTGAAATAAATTGAATTGAAATGAAATGAGAATTGACTGAATGTCTAACCCTTTGCTGATCCACTTTGATGGAGGAATCCTCTAAGTCTTTCTTAAGGGACTCTGCCTTCTGTGCCGAGGAAACAGTAGAACCGGTGTTTTGTTGCGATAATTTAAGAGCCGTTTGATATTTGATTCGGTAGTTATCCATATCTGTGGTCGCTTTGGTTAAGTGTTTTTTGGCTTTACTGACGACTGGAATCTCGATTTCCATTACTTTTGTTAAGGCATTCAAACATTGCTTTTCGACATCGATTTCATAGTTCAGTAACTCTTTTGCCGAAAGGTTTTGCAATTTGGAGCACTCGCTTAGAGTGAGTCTAAATAATTGTTTTAACAATAAGTTCATCGCTTAATGTAATTCACTAAAAGTCTGTCTCTAATCATATTTTTGGACAATTCTATGATTAAAAATTCAATTTCAAGGCTAATATCATTCAAGAATAAAATATTCGGCAAAATATTAAAATCAAATTTACAATCGTTTGCTATTTTGTGAACTCATTAAAATGTAAATATTTCGCTCAGTTTTCTATTGATTATCAAAGATTTGATTCAAAAGGAGCGACAATTACCACCCTTTCCCACAATACTTAACACAACTTATATATTAAATAAGATAAAAATAACACTAAAGTTGATATAAAGAGGAATAGTTGAGCCCAACCTTCTCTAATGAGGACATTATATGAATTGCATTTAATTCAATAATTAAGAAGTGATAGGCATTGAAATCAAAAGTATTCAAAATGACCAATACTTGTACAATCAAATTGGATAATATCATAAAAAGCTTCCATTTGATTGTCACTTGACTTAAAATTCAGCTCAAATTAGCAAAAATTGTCCATGCTAATCTATTTTATAAAATGAATATTTGCAGCAAGCTAAGGTAGAGTAATTTTACTATTTATGAGGAAGGCTTAGGGGTTAAAAAATCATAACTATTGAAATTGTGAGACTTATTGGACAGACAATTGGGTTAAATTGTGAGCTCACCCGAGAACAGAGTCTGTGCCCAACTGTTCAGCCAATTCGGTAAAATTCTGGTAGAGTTGCATTTGTGGCATCTTTTTTAATCGTTTTTCCGCCGAAAGCGAGTCGACACCACTTCCAGCCGTTTGAAGACATGAAAGGATTTTCTTTTCACTGGAAGCACAGGTCTGTTTGATGAGGTCAACCCTTTTCTCTGCATTGACTAAGTCTTCAGTCAAAACTTCACTCTTCTCTCCCCTATAATGAAATGCAATAAAGTTTGCAAACGATTACAACACATAAAATGACAATAGAGTGGAGACTAAATAAGTCCCAAAATTAGATTCACTCAAAAGAATCATAAAATAAGTTTTGAATAACAATAGAAAGGAAAAGGAAATGCAATTAAAACATTGAATGCAATAACTCCTGAAGAGGAGAACCGACAAAATTATTTATCCGACACTCGATTCACATTTCATTTCTATTATTCTTATGAAATGTAATTAATCTTTGAATTCAATTACATAACAACTTATGTCAAAATTAATAATCAAATGCAAAGTTAGTCGAGTTTTAGACTAAATCTCTGGGAAAGAACTAATCCATAACTCATTTTATTTGTTACCACAATATTCAACGTTAAAAAAGTTGTTCTCATAGGATGTGATCGATAATAATTGAAAAATTTGGAGAAAGAAATGGTCTTTCCTGTGATCATTCAAATTAAAGGGAGTGATCGCTATTCCCATATCTGGCTTTTAGTTAATCAAATTGAAAAAGTGATTATCCTTTTGAAAATTAGTTGCCATTCCTATTGACACAGGATTTCAATGTATTTATCCGGAAATCATTTGAATGTCTTTGCTATCAATAGGAAACCCATTGAACGCATCATTAGTCGTGCGAATCAATGAAGAGGTGAACAGCTCTTAAAAGTTGACATCAGTTGAGTATAAATGTTATGATCACTAAATCTAAACCAAATTCAATTGAAGTGTAAATCATTTCTATTGGGAACACAAAACTCAAAGACTAATCATTTGAAGAAATTTGATAAAAGATATTAATTTACTCTTTAATGAAAACAATGATTGAAAACAAACATAAATTGAAGTCAAATGATATTAAATTTCACTCAAATATTTGCAATTATAATAAAACAAATATTGTAATCACAAAATGTGATGAAAGCAGTGAATGTCCACTAATTATAAACCATATAATTATTTGTTTGTTAAACACATTTATCGCCAAAAGATAATGAATTGAAATCAAAGCAATCCTTTTAAATACCAAATACTTATCAATCAATTTCACTCTATTACTGCTGAATGTCTTTACTATAATTCACTAATAAATCAAATTTGAGACAAAACTGAGAATTAGATCAAAAATATTAATCAAAAACTATTCCCTAAATTGTAAACAAATCCAAAAATCGTTAAAACCAAGAGTGAAATCCAATGGAAATGAGGCTAAAAATTATAAGTCTATCCATTGTTTTGATATTTAAATTACAAAAAAGCAAATCAGGATTCAAATCCAAGTAAATGGCAAGTTCAATTTGAAATAATAACAAATTGATAATGGTAAAAATATAACCAAATCAATGACAAGAGTTTTAAAGAAAGATAAAATCAATACAAACCGCGAGAGGTTTATATGAACGAAGTCTTTGAAATTTATGAATTGTTTCTTCATTTTTGTTGTTTTCAATACAAAAATAGCGTAAAAAGAAAATAAACTGAAACTGAATCACAAGATTGCCATCAAATAAGAATCACATCTCAAAGAGATCCCAATCACATGAAGACTGAAGGCAATAGTGAGAAGAGTCAGACATATTGTCAAACAAGTATTGCACCAAAGTTTAGATGACGTAATGAGCGTATCATCAGTGCTGACATCCAGTCCTCACCCCTCACTCAACCCTCACTCCTTACCATTGGCTCAGCACTAGACCTGACGTTCACTCTATGATTCACTTTCAAAGTCAAATCAATTGATTTTGACTGTCATTCATCACTTTATGCCCTCAAATCGCTTCAATTGAATCCAATTACAAATCAACACAAATTGCACACAAAATGCATCTCTTGTTAAACATTTAAATTAAACTTGCACCTAGTAATAACCTAGTAACATAGGTTAAAAGCCCTTCTATTGATTTAACTCTCAATTATTGACAAATAATGCAATATTTAAACGGAACCATTAGTTTTACCATGATCAACATTATCAGATTACGCTATCAGTCAATCTGTTTAAGAATTAGCATTTTCATCTAAGCTTGATCATTTAATGTACTTTAACAATAAATTGAGCTAAACTTGTCACAAAATTAGTTAAAAGTAATCTCAAAATATGTAAAAATAGTCTTCTATTGAATTAAAACTTAACTCTAAAATGAAATCCATTTTTATTTCCGATAATAAAATAAAACAATGAATGAAATAATGCTTTGGTTCGACATTTTGTTCGTCTTTTCGTTACAATTCTTTGGAAAACAAATAAGTTTTTAATAAAAAAAATTTTGACTATTAATGAAGTCTTGAGTTCTAATCAAAGTATATATTCATTGAAATAAAAATAATTACAAATTTATATAAAGTAATAGAAAGACAATTAATTGGAAAGCCTTTAGAAACACTTTCTGTGGACAATGGAAGGGCCGGACTCATCGTATTCCTGCTTTGAGATCCACATCTGTTGGAATGTTGAAAGAGAAGCGAGAATTGAGCCGCCGATCCATACGGAGTACTTGCGCTCTGGCGGTGCGATAATCTTGATCTTCATAGTACTCGGGGCTAAAGCAGTGATTTCTTTCTGCATGCGGTCAGCAATACCCGGGTACATTGTGGTGCCTCCCGACAGCACTGTATTTGCATACAAGTCCTTACGAATATCGACGTCACACTTCATAATGGAGTTATATGTGGTTTCATGAATACCGCACGACTCCATTCCCAGGAATGATGGCTGGAATAGGGCTTCCGGACAACGGAATCGTTCGTTTCCAATAGTAATCACCTGTCCGTCCGGTAACTCATAAGACTTTTCCAGAGAAGAGGAAGAGGCAGCCGTTGCCATCTCCTGTTCGAAGTCGAGCGCCACATAACATAACTTCTCTTTAATGTCTCTTACAATCTCTCGTTCGGCAGTAGTGGTGAAGGAATACCCCCTTTCGGTGAGGATTTTCATTAAGTAATCAGTTAAGTCACGTCCGGCCAAATCCAGACGAAGGATTGCATGCGGCAGAGCATAGCCCTCGTAAATGGGAACGGTATGCGACACACCATCACCACTATCTAACACTATACCAGTGGTACGGCCCGAGGCATAGAGGGAGAGCACAGCCTGAATGGCGACATACATCGCAGGCGTATTGAATGTCTCAAACATTATCTGAATAATTGGACACAATATTAGTGACACAGAATGAGTGAAAGACTGCAAACCTGAGTCATCTTTTCTCTATTAGCTTTCGGGTTAAGTGGAGCCTCAGTCAAGAGGACGGGATGTTCTTCCGGTGCAACTCTAAGTTCGTTATAGAAGGTGTGGTGCCATATCTTCTCCATGTCGTCCCAATTGGTCACAATTCCGTGTTCTATCGGGTATTTCAGTGTAAGAATACCTCTCTTAGACTGGGCCTCATCGCCGACATAGGAGTCCTTTTGACCCATTCCTACCATAACTCCCTATAAACATGAGTCACATTAAAACATCACTCAATTCATGACAAATATATAAAGAAAAAGCATTGAAGTGATGACTGACCTGATGTCGGGGCCGACCAACGATTGATGGGAAGACAGCGCGGGGCGCGTCATCACCAGCGAAGCCAGCCTTACACATACCCGACCCATTGTCAATAACAAGAGCGGCCACGTCGTCGTCGCACATATTTACTTCTTATGGTTTACTTTAAAGCTATCAAATGAGACAATTATTAACACATTCTGTCCAATAAATGGGAGGTTCTCTCAACACAACACTATTAGTCTATATTTGATATACAATTCAATCTCTCTTTCAATCAAATTAAGTGAATCCCAAGAAGTGAATGACTTTTAGTTAAAATCTAAGTCTAAGGAACTGATTGCCAGCAAATCAAATATGACTCAAATGTAAGCATCGATTCAATTAATGTTAAAAATAATGTAAAACTTACCGAAAGAAATGGATTAAAATATGGAGCAAAGCGTGGATTCAATGCAATAGAAGTGACAATATTTGAGTGACTGTTCGGATAAGCGATCGACAGTACAATGAATTACAATTCAACTGATATTTCATTAAATATTTGACACATAAAAAGTCAATCAAATTGACAGCAATTCACTCATAAATTACAACAACAGTCGACAGTCTATTGGTTTAAGAGCTGAGCAAAAGTGTCGGAGACTGTGAATTAGGGCTTCAATTGAGTTGTTTTATATCAACATATTGTTTGAATGACTCGAATGAAGAGCTGAACAGTGATTGGTTGAAATGACCGGTTCTGGGGATGACGTCTCCATTCAAATGGATTGCCATATAAGGCAATAGTGATTAGACTTCCTTTTTTCGAACTCAATCATTGATTGCTGGCAGCGATGAGACACTATTTCCCACTATATGGGGGGCACTCAGGGACTGGTGTTAGTGAACAGTTCACTGCTTTACTCAATCATTGATAGGCCTTATAAGTGAATGCTTTACTCATTCACTCAATTTGTTCACAACTTTCAAATTGGAGGTCAAATATGTTTACACGACTATAAATGGTCTCAACTTATGTCTGGGCTCTCAATGTATGCCAATTACAAGACATTCAGTGAAATGCCTTTTAAGCCCTTATAATATGCAAACTATTTATTCATTAATATCTCATTTGCAAAACACATCAATATTTTAGTTGTATAACAATTGAGCATGATTATTAATATTTTTTACCCATTTCTGGCAGGCTAATTTCTAGATGTTGATGGTGACCTTGCTTAAAATCTTCTCTAATTTTAAACCCAATAATATATATGTGAATTAAATTGATTTGAAGGGAAATATGGGTCAGAAAGATGTTAATCGAAGTTTGAATAGAAATAAGAGAAGAATAAGTGAACCAAATATTTGTCTCGATTTGCATTCCATAACAAATTGTAATTAAATTTAAGTGTTTTGAAGCCATTCATTGAAAACATCGTTAAATGTTTAGAAATTTGCATTTTCTCTAAATTTGAGTCTAATTTACATTTTGCTTCAATTAAGACATTTTTGACATCAATTCGTCAAATTGTTCACTTAATCTATTGTCTCAGACATAGCTATTTGTGTCTACTCTTGACATTTACCCAACCATTAGAAACTTATGACTCAGTTATGAATTATGAATTATGATAGCCTATTGATAGGTCACATATCTGCAATGTATAGGAAAGGCATATCTCAACTCTAAACACTGTTTTATCTGATCTAAAAGTGACTCAAAAATTATTAAAACATTGAAAATTTTGAGAAAAATTAGAAGTGAGGGTAGATTTGATAAAATTGATAAAACAAGTGACTAGAGTTAGGGTATTCCTGCAGGATCTGTACCAAGGACTTATTTGTGCCATATATGGGGAAATACAAATGCTTGATATATAGATATTTTGACTCAAATTGAGATAATATTCTTTGACATATTGACTCAATTTATTGGAAACCATAGAATTGTTTGAGAGAATCGGTTATCTAATGAGTGAAAAGTGCTCTCAATTTGACTCAAATTCGTTGAACGACTAAATGTGTGGAAACTGAAAGCAATGCCTTCTTTTGTCGTATATTTGAATTACAAAACTATGCAATCATTCAGTCAATGGATTTTGATTTGAAGGCAAAACAACTCAAATCATTGCTTCAATTGAATCGCATTTGCGTTGCAATCAATTGTTTTCAAATTATTTCAATTGTTTTGGCGTTCATTCAATTCAATACCTTTTGATTCGATACTCTTTTTGGTAAATATTGAAAACTCTGAATAAAATGTGATTTCATTTCTCTCTTTTGTATTTAATTTGAAAATTGAGTTAATTTTTGTGTTTATTTAGTAATTGATTTACACTTAAATTGTATTGAATTGGATTTGACCCGAATTTTGAGAAATAATCGCCGAAATAATCGTGAAATTAATGATGACTTTAACGAACTCTTCGCGGTTTGTATGGCATTAATGACTGATTGTATGTCTTAATTGTCTCATTGATAGGAAGCGTGAGTGCAGTGAAGAGAGTGATTATATGCCGGTCACCAAACGGATGAATAATCTGCACATCGCTGTGATGGCCAACGGGTCTGTCCTTTGCTTTGTTTGTTTAGATATTGATTTGATTGAATCGATAGCTTACATGATATGAATGAACCCCTTATTGGACGACAAAACAGTCGATTAGATTCGCAGTCAAATGATGTCCAAAGTATAGACAATTCGTTGCAACGAAACGGAAGTCATTGTCATTCAGTGAACGCCATATCTTCTCAAAACTGTGTTCACAATTGTCTCAATGGTTTGAGTATATATTCCCCACAATTGGACTCAAATTCAAATCCCATTTATTACGAATCAAACCGAATACTATTCGAAGCACATCAGCAAAGACTTCAACGAATGGCCAACACTTCCAGACATCTCTTCTTCAGGAAGTCTTAGTTATTCATTGATTAATAGTATTTATTCTCTTATTGTAATTGAATTCAATAATTATTTTCATTTCTATTATTATTGAATAAAACTGTAATTAAAATTGTTTTACAAATTAAAAAATTTTATGACATTTATTGAGATAATTGAAGAGAAAATGAAATCAATTAAAAGCATTAAAAGAGTGAAAACACGACAAAAGTTGTCATAATTTAAGCGATGAGTCATTCATTCATTCATTTTTGGTGTTATTTCTCTGTTTTCTGGTCCGATAACAGGCGTGACATAAGACCTGATGTCTGGTCATTGTCTCTCCGGTGGGACTCAATATTTTGATCACTTCGTGCTGCCATTGGGCGCCCCTCTGGTTCACAGGAGTGGGGATTTTGGCGCCACATTGACCGCAGTTGGCACACAAGAGACACACCCATCGGCCGTGAGGTATGTTCTTAAGACCAACGCAGAAAGTGTGGTAACCTCGATCACATTTGTCACAAAACATCATTTTGTCCTCGTCGTGAGGCTGTCCGCAGTGCACACATGTCTTGCAGTCCATACACTGCCACTGATAGAGACGAATGGCGTCAATCATTTCGTCGGTAAACTCCAGACACAGAGGATGTCCGCTATTATCACAATCAGAACAGTGGAGAAGATTCTCATCTTTAGAAGTTTTACAGACTTTGCAGATGGCGTTGGCTTTGGTTTCTCTCACGAGTTGTGGTGGACTACAGTCTTCACTCTCAGAGCTGTCGTCGTTGTCGTTCACATCTTCGGTGGCGTTTGGACCACAACTGCACGAACTCTCGTCGTCTGAAATATTGGTTTCAATGTCTGAATCAGAATTACTGGCTGTCGATGACTGAAGAAGAGGTGGTAATGCGTTCGCATCACTTATGGGACCGTAGAGAACGGTATTCAGAGGAAAGTATTTGAGTTCTTCCGCTGAATATTTGAGATACCAGTCCTGGTATTGATTGCGGAACAAAGCAATGGGATATTTGCCAATTCTTCGACGCTTTCGCCGAAGACTCTTATTGTTAAGTCCAAGACCTAGTGGTTGATGAATGGTATACGTCTGCAGATCAATACAAACTCTTCGCTCTTCTCTTCTCTCTTGATTTAATTGGCGGTTATATTCAGTGACGGCTTTAATAGCCTTCTTCATTGCGTCAGCCATTTTGTAAACAATATAATACATAAATTACGTCAATTAACACATCATTTGTGCAATTGATTGTTGATTGGAGAATGACCAAGATAGATGTAGAATCAGTTAACTTAACATGTACAAAATCTGTATAAGACGTGTAAACTCTGAATATAGAGCCATATCTCTACTTTCTGCTGAATGTTAAGTTTGAACTATAGCCATTGTCAAAGCCAGACGACTCAATTTGCCAAAGACTCCTAGTAGTGTTTCACTGTGTTAGAGGTGTCTTACAATGAAT
>JAQIWF010001061.1:0-13580 GCA_034694965.1 Ceratozetes gracilis | reverse complement strand
CTTATTGAGAATTCCTCTATGAAGAAGTGAATTATCATGGACAGCTTATTTTGTCAATCAAGTGAATAGAAATGACAAGAATATTAGAAGTACAAATACATATTAATTGCTAAGGTGCAATAGAATTTAACAAGCAAACTTTAACTTGAATATTGTTTTAAGCATGTATGACCATGAACACAGGTAATACATGGTTGTCGCACAAAGAACTTCTCCCTAAATGAGTCTTCTCTTAACTTCATACGAATTGCTAAAACAGTTTCAAATTGATTGGGAAATTGTCACAAACTATGAAACCTTTTATTTTCATTAAAAAAAAGTCGAATTAAAGACAAAACAAATTGTTTTTATTGATTGACACGAATTCAAAACCATTTCTAAAAGCAAAAAGTGTTTAGAAGTCCAAAAGTATTTTAATTAATAATTTATTACTCAAACAAAGACTAGTCTTTTAATAAACGTTTTTATAAGAAATATATTTTATTCGTCGTATAATCGGAGGAACTCTTCTTAAATAAAGGCATTAATTAGCGAATCAAAGAAATTAAGTGAAAAATGTATTCTTTCAGTATTTCGTATCAAAATCTAAGCAAATGATGAAAACAAAAAAGTGTAACAATTGTTGAATAAATAGTTTTGTGAAATATTTCGCTTAAATATATCGATGTTTGTTTTATACAACACAACAAACTTCTCTTATAATGTCGTAAATGTCATAAATATAATAATTATATACGAATTTCATTTATATATATATATATATTAGTGATGGCTTACGACTTCCAGATTAAGCCATAAGAATGGATTCACTCATATCACTGACCGGCGGTTCGTTCTCTTCTTCAGATTCAGAATCAATGCCAACAAACGACTCATACAATTCATAGAATTCCGGGTCATCTTCTGGTGGTTCAAATCGATGTCTAATATCATTAGACACTCCGTTATCTTTGAACAGAAGCTGTTTGTCTTCCAAATCGTTTTTATGTCCATTTGTGTCGCTTTCAATGGTTTCCAATTTCCAAACCTCCAAATCATTCCAATAAGTGAAAAGAGAGGGCTTTCTGTCGTGTTGGGGCTCAAAGTGCCACTGAATGTGTTCCCGAAGGTATGACGGCTGAAGACAGGTATAGTCACAATAAGGACCTGACATATGAAATAATAATCAATATATTGGTCCAAAAGACTGAGTCTTCATTGGCTTACATTGTTTTCCGTCGCGAACGTTACGGATCTGTTGGTCGTGTCGTTTGAGATGACTCTGAACCGCATCCTTTCGATTGTGAACATAAGGACATCGATCACAACAGTACAGAATCTTCTCCTCTTTTTCCACTTTAATAGTCTCGTTATTCTGAGTGCAAGAAGTGGGAGAAGAGGGTGAGTCGGATGAAGGCTTCTTGTCATCATCGGTGGCATTCATTTCCTTCAATTCTGTCGTTTCCAACTGATTATCACGAGTTTCAATGGGCAGTGCCTTAAAGTTGGGATTCATCTGATGACAGGCTCTATGTTTGACAAGAGTGGCCGCATAGTGAACAGCATAATCGCATTGATCGCACTTCCACTTTGCATCCAATCCGTGAAGAGTCAGATGCTTTTCGAGACGTGACTTCTTAGAGAAGGCGGCGGGACATTTGGTACAGCGATGGTTATATACTGAGTGCCCCAAAGATGCAAATGAGGAGTAGTTGTGTAACTGTTGGTGGACTAACAGATTGTTGGCAGAGGATGTGCTATAACTGCAAAGTTTGCATTTATTTGGTTCTTCGCTTCCATGCATTGAGATGTGAAACGTCAGAGTATTTACTTTCATAAACACTGCCGGACAGTGAGAGCACCGGTATATGAAGCGATGCTTAACTCCTGTCCGCAGTTTTTCTACATAAGCATTAGATTCAGTCATTTCCAACAAAAGCATTTGTTCTCTTGGACTCCGGCCATCACTTCCAATCATTGCCGCTCTTTTTGGTATCACTCCTCCGTTTAGCTCTTTAGCGATACCCGTCCAGGACGGAGACGACTGTCCAGTTTTGTCCAACTTTTTGAGCAACGATGTGGCGCCCGACTGGCTTTGGAATGGCGATGAATTATCTTTCTTGTCATCAGCTGATCCTTCTTTGAGAGGAGATCTCATATCGCGTTTCATGTGGTCGACAGCGTTTCCGATAAGAAGTTTGGTTCCGTCGGGATATGAATTGGCTCTTTTGGCGATGTATTCAGCGGTGTGGACGTACAGGTGTTTACACAACTGAGGCTTATTCTTCGCTCTACACAAGAGTTGAGTCAATAACTAAATAATTACAAAATAATAACTTACTTATAGGAACAGTAATAGCAGTGGTGATCAAAGTCTGTGTTATGGAAAGCTGAGTGAATCTTCAAATCACCCGGACTTTTGAAAGCAGCAGGACAGTCTACAAACATACAATAAATAAGTAAAATGACTTCAAAATATTATCACTCATACCGGGACAGACATATGAGAACATTCTTCTGGTTCCCTGTCTGAAACTGTTCACATCAATCACTGAAACAGAAGGCGTCAAAAAGTTGGTGCCATTTGTGTCCTCTTTGGGCTTTTCGTCGAGGTTTGGCTGAGCATCGGGAGGGGTCTTATGTTGGTTGAGATGAGAGAGAAATTTAGTGGAATCTCTTGTCTCAAAGGGACAGTTGGGTTGCGAACACTTAAATGTTTCATTTGTGTTCTGAGTGTGGAGTCTTTCGTGAACATAGATGTATGTCCTCCTCTTAGAAGTGGTCGAACAGAACCGGCACTGAAATAACTTGCGTTTATTGTTTCCAATCTGAACCCAAGTGAACGGAATGTCGGACTCGTCCCTATCATCCGTCTCTTCTATAAGTGATTCTTCCTCTTGAGGTAACTCATAGTAGTTGACAGGCATTTGGTCTCCAGAGCTCTGGTAATGCACTTTCATGTGTTGGTTCAACAAATGGAGATAACTTACAGAATAAGTGCAAAGATTACAAGAATACTGTGCACTTCTGTTGGGCCGATGGAACTGTTTGTGGTATAGGAGCTGTGTTTTAGTGCCGGCAATGAACGGACATTTGTCGCAACGGTTTTTGCTGACACTCGCCGACTGTCGCACTGCCGACAAATTGAGGTTCGATTGGTTGAAGTACTTCTGCTGTTCATTGTCTTCATTGATGACTAATTCGTTTTCACTTTCGTCGTTCATTTCGTCCTCGAATTCATTTTTCTCAACACCATTATTGAAGGCCTGTCCACTCCTCTCACTTTGATTTGAGTGCTGCTCATTGTCTGCGTGCAAAAGCATGTGTTTTACCAAAGATTTCTTGGCGTTCACCTGAAGGACAAACACAATGTTATCTATGAAGTGATATTAAATCATATGAAAGGCTCACCCAATATGGACAGTGCGGGCATTTGAAAGGACCGCTCGATGGTTGATGTCTTTTGACGTGAAAGTCCATATGAAAGGCTTTCTCTGCTCTAAACGGACATAAATCGCAAACAAAACTTCCTTTGAATCCACTGATGCGAACACTTTGATGAGACTCTTGGAAGGCCTGTACAGCACTGGGCAAGTTTGTGTTGGGGGTTGAGTTGACAGATGTTTTGGGAGCGATGCTGTCGTCCACTATTTTGCAAAACGATTTATTGACAGTACATCTGAATCTCTGTTCGACATCTTCTGAGTTGCTCTGATGTCGCGCAACGCAATGGCGAACCACTACTTCTCTCCAATTCGAGTCAAAGCCACAGCGCCGGCACCGATAAGGCTTCGTACCTGCGTGGCTACTCAGGTGACTGACCATTACTTTGCTTTCTTTATGTTTGAAATCACAATAAGAGCACTGAAGGAGTTTCGTGTCCTCTGAAGCAGTGTTTGTATTGTACGCAACATTGGGCTGAAGGGAAGGGTTGAAGCCTTTATTGTATTGAACATTAGGTTCAGTGGACTCCTCTTCTCCCTGTACTTCGAAGCATATGTCAGGAGTGATGACAATACTCTCGGGATCACAACTATAGTCGTTGTTCTCCTCTTCATATTCCGCTTCATTCGATTGGTTTACGTCATTGTCTTCATATTCGACGCCATCATTGGCCTCAAGACGCGCTCTTTTGGCTCTGAAGTCGATCTTAGGATTAGTGCCATTACTAGCGATGGCCTCCTTTTGGTTGACCCAAACCACATATTTGTTATATTTGGAGTAATCCCTTTTACCCGACTCGTGGACGAGCATTGCCTTCGCGTTCACGTGTTTGGGATCTCTTTGAGACTTCATCTTAATATGTTTGGTGACATCCCATTCCCAGTTGGATCTGTGCCCACAGACTGAGCATTGGAAGGGCTTTGTATTCAAATGTTGTACGAAATGAACGTGAAAACGACTGGCAGTACTGCAGGTGAAGTCACAATAAGAGCACCTGTACATTTTCACTTTCCCTGATTTTGTCATCTCATTTGGCGACTCTGAAGGGCCGGCGCTCTCGTTGCCAATCAAACCTTCCTTATCATCAAAATCTATATGCAATTCATTTTCATTGTCATCGTCTCCCATATCCAGAGGTGTGTTGTCTTCGTTATCATCCGATAAGTCATCAAAAACAAGGGGTCTTTCCTCGTAGTCATCGGGCAGTGGTTTGTCATCCATTTTGATTTCTTCGATATTGTCCTCAAAGTCTTCATAATCTGCTTCATTGGAAAGCCCTGAGACGTCATTTTCAAATTCGGCGGTTGACTCCTGAGGAGTGTTTTGTGACATCCATTCCATTGAGTTTTCAGATGCATTCTGTGGAACATCTGATTGCGATTGGATTTGTTGTTCCATTAGATTGAGGTCAGGCATAGGGAGTCGACTGTGATATTTCTGAATGTGTCGATTAAGGTCTCCCTTCCATTTACTTTTGAAGGAGCAATAGGGACAGGCGAATGGACGCTCCTTAGTGTGGACTCTCATGTGTTTTTCCAGTTCAGAGATCCAACGCGTCTGATATCTGAGGAGAGGATAGAGATTATGAGATAATCCTTTTATAAGTATTGTTCAAAAAGTATGTCAATAATAGAAACCCTTTAAAGGGAGGATTTAAGGCATACCCGCAAACTTGACACTGAGTTTGACTCTTGTCAATCACCGATTGTTTCTTCTTTATCCCCACATTTGGCTGTTTTGCCGATTGGTTTAACACTTCGGGAATGTTTTGGGAGAGAGGAGTAGAAGTCATTGGAAGGCCTTTATTATTGCGTTTGCGCTTAGGATTCAACTGTTCCAGAATTGTCACAATATTATTGGCCTGACTGTCCTCCTGATGCATATGAGTGAGATGTCTCTGAAGCCACACTAAGTTCTCAAATTTGATTTCACAGAGAGGGCATTGGAAACGCTTCTCGGGATGGGCTGTAGTCTCGTGTTTCTGCAGTTTAGCGAATGTGTCGGTTTGAAAGTTGCAATACTTGCACTTCTTCACTACTCCCGGTTTGGCCACTATTTTGCCATCATTTTGACGAACATAAGTGGTCGGCGCTCTAATGGTAGGAGTAGTGCCCTCTTCAAGTGTTTGCTCAAATAAGTGGCCCAATGACCCGCCCTCTCCTTCTTCGTTATCATCATTTGGTATGACTTCACTCTCGCCTTCGTCTTCGAGTGGCTTATCATCCGTTTGGTTGGGATTCGACTGTTGTGACTGTTGGTCGCCTGGCTTTTCACGATGATGTTGAGTCATGTGGACAGTGAGGGCTGTCATAAGTGATTACAATATTGCTTTTATTACATATTTAACGATAAGGAAGAATGACAGCACAGAATAGGGAAAAGAGAGTGAAATGACTCATACCTTGTTTCTTATCGCACGCAAAACTACATTTCGTGCATTTGAAGAGTCCATTTGAGTAATGACTTCTCACATGCCTGTCCACATTCCAAGAGTAAGGGCTCTCAAAGTCGCACATTTCACACTTGATTTTAGGGGCCGAATGGTATTTCATATGCTTTTTGAAGAGGTACTGAACATTAGTCATATACCCACAGGTCTGACATTTGTGGTACTTCTTCGCAAAAATCGATTTGTCGTTCAGTCGCTTCTGATTCGCAGATATCTGTCTCTGAAGAGCTATTTTTCGCTTTTGATCGCTCACTGACTTCTGGTTCACCACTAGCTTAGCCTTAGGTGGGGGCGGCAGTGGACCACTCACTTGATTGGTAGTTACCATCGCTGGAGAGGTGAGTGTCGGTAACTTGACTCGGATTTTAGGCACAACATTTTGTTGAGAAGTACCGGCGTTTTCATCAGAAAGTTCTGGACTTTCTTTTGGAGTGATTGTCGGCGCCTTTGGAATGGCTTTTGATTTACTAGATTTTGATGTTTGGGTCACTTCTGGGGGCGGAGTCATAGATGTCTCCAACTTATGAACTAATAACAAATGTCTTTGAAGTTTTTGGACGTACTGACAGGCGTAGACACAATAAGGACACTCCACTATCTTAAGTCTCTGTCCGTGTGCATCGCGCCGGTGGTATAAGAACTCGCGCGGGTTTATCGTTCGGAATCCACAGTCATTACACGTATACTGACGACGAATACGAGTGGCCGGCAGGTCATCACTACCACTCGAAGCTGGGATCGCCATCTTTTTGTTGGTAAACTTAGGAGTACTCGCGCGGGACGACACAAATTCACTGATTGAGTTCTCGTGAGAAGGAGGTGATGGCTGTCCTGAAGACTCGTACCAATTGGCGTTAGAATCGGACTGATCTCTACTATTGTTTTGATGATATGGCGCCAAATTCATGAAAAAATTAGGGCCATTGTCTTCATACGCCTCTTTCCAGAAGTTCTTATCGTCGTCTTCCTCGTCCTCTTGAGTTGTGTTCGCATTCGACTCGTCTTCCAATCGGTTTTGATTGTGATTTTCAATTAAATCCGAAGTATTTCCGTATTGATTGATATTTAAACTCTGATCTTCACCGCCGGCAGAGACGAGTTCTTTGGCGAACTTAACCTGAGCTGATTTGAGGATATCCCGATGAACTTCCAACTGATGTCTAATTAGAGTCTCGTTATCTTCGGAGAGAAAACCACAAAATTTACAGCTTTTGTTGCCTTCATTTCAAGAAAAAGGTTTTCAATTAAATAATTTTCGGTTCAATTGATTCTTAATTTGCAAACCTTTTGAACCACAGATTCCGTGAACTTCTCGTCGATGTCTCAGAAGGTTTGTCTGATATGCCTGTCGTCAAGAAGTGAGAAAAAATAAATTAAAAGAAGAGAGGAGTGAGTGATGAGACCAACCGTAACGAAGGGACAGAGAACACACTTTAAGGCATTCTCGACGTGAGTCACAGCTTTATGTCGGGACAACTGACGCGCACTCTGGGCCTCAAAATTACATTCATTACAGGGGTAAGACATCTTGACAGGCGGCACTCGAGCCATCAGTATCTCTAATTCATGCTAAAGATGTCCACAAAGAGGTGTCAAATCAACTTTTCTCACAAATTATATCCCAACTCAACATTCGTTTATTAAATCGACAATAAATCTGAAAAATAATAAAAAGAAAATCAGAAAATAAAACAATAAATGAATTTTAGACCGAATGTTATGTCATTCAGGAGTGGGTCTGAGATCTCGTGCGATAACCAAACACTTGAAAGACTATTCAATCAAATGGCAAAACTCGTGCATTCATTCAATGTATAAACCATTAAAATATTGTTTTTAAGACAATTATCATCTGAAGAGTAGGATTAGAGAAGAGCTAAGAATGTGATAGACTTGTGATATAGGATGTGATGTCTGACAGAGCTATGAGTGAACACCCATTCATTGATAACCTAATGGCAACGCAGTCGTAGGCATTCGGCCAAAACACAAGACTATGATTGGAGTTATGAGACATTGAGTGAGAGATAACTGGAATGTGCTCTCAATGCTGTTACTGTGCGATGAGCTCCACCACAGCTCTGCCACACGAACGACAATAGACAATGCATTCAGACATGCCATACATAGATAGGCCTAAGACACCAAATCAAGGACAACACCGACATAACATGACAGGCCGTAAAATGGCGAACAGTTCCTCTTTATTGCCTCCCTTGACTACCGGGAGAACAGGTCTTATACACTGGTTTGGCTCTAACCCTACCCAAGTGTGTCCTTTCCTCATAACATGTAATTCCAAGAAACGGATGTCTAGTAACTTGTGTTTGGCTTCAAATAATTGATCTCTACTTAGAAATGCTTCGCGGAATCGACACAAGAGATAGACAGAAGTGCCGATTCATTTCCTATACCAACTATTTATGGCTGAGTCCCACTCATTGGACGCCATTTTATCACCAAAACTCTTATCAGTGTTTTGGAAGGCATTCAAAGCGACGATAACTCAAAATGAGTGGAAATAAGCGGAAAACTGTCGATAACTCGATATTTAGTGAACCCTAAGACCTATCCCTTTGTCGGAGTGAATGTCATTCAATGGTTAGATCTCTCATTAGATTCACTTAATTCCCAAATATTTTATTAAATTTATCCCAAAATTCAAATTACTCTTCATTTGTGATATCGGTTTTCATCAAACATTTTGACGAATCAATCACTTAATTAAATATAAAATATGTTTCAATAAAACATTTAATTAAAATATCAATAAAACCATTTGTTTGGAGAAGTAATTAAGGATTGGATTAAATGTTTAAAAGGATTAAAACCTGAGATTAGATTTGGATTTATTTGGGAGACATTGAGTCATAGATTGAGTGAAAACATTGAATAATATTAGAGTCAAGACTTACCACTTAGTCGGAGGAATGGCGGACAAAGAATGGTTGTCTTGTTGTGTGTCAGCACTGGTAGTGTGAGAGTCATTCTGTGCAGAGGACGAGCACTATCTCTGTTGGCATTTGCGGTCTTCAAGCGATAGGAAAGCGCTGTTCGACTGCTATTCGACACAACACTTGTATGGCGTGTATGGTATGTATGGCGTGTTTGCAGACCTGTGCTTAGATCACAGCCATAGCCATAGCATTGATTGCAACGATAGTATGCACTGAAAGACAGTCACTCGTCGTCTCTATAGCTGTACACAACTGTACACTAAGTCTGTAACTAAAGACCTTTAGCTCGTATTGAGGAAGGAGGAGGTCCTTAAAGACTCTGCCAGTGCTTTGAATGGCAGATCGCAGTCCAGGATATGAGGATATGAGGAGAACCGAACCAGTATTGCAGTGCTATTATCACCACTCGATTCAGGCTTTTGATGACGACTACCACTGCATGGATTGTATGGACTGCTTGTTCTGCACAACTGGCAGTCGGAATGGGGTCGACTCACACAGTGGCTCAAAGAATGGCAGATATGGCAGCACTCATACCACTATTGTCACTCTAACCACTTTATACACTCCTGAGTTAGACTTAGCCCTTACTCTCAATGTTACCAAAAGTTTGAGTTTAGGTCAGAATCAGTAATAAATGTCTCAACAAATGGTAAGACAAAGGGTGTAGTAATGAACAGGTTATCAGTGATTAGACAAACAAACGAATGACACAATTAGTGACACCTCTCTATGGCTCACAATTGTAATACAGATAATATACAGATTGGAATCGAGCCCTAGTATGAGGTCGTCCAAGAGATGACTATAGAGAGTGGTAAGGCCTCGATTGTCGACTAAGGGCTAACTATGGGAAAGGCAGTTCTGTGCAGTGTATCTGCTTTTGGGTGACGTCCACACCATTGCAACGATTGTGGAAAATGTGGAAATCATCGATTCGTATGACTATGACTTGGCTCTAATGCTATCCTGTTTGCTATACCTATACACCAGACAACTCTGCCATTCATGAGTGCAGACATAGAACTCAATGGCAAACAAATGGCAACACCGCCACCACAACCGCACAAACTCTCATTAGGTCTTCTTTTTTGCCAAACGACACACACATCATAGCAGATGATATTTTCGGACAAATGTTTTCCCTACCAGAGGGTGGACTCCATCTCTCTATCATAGATAGAGTCTATCATTACTCTTATATATGTTTAGTCAAAACAATTTATTTGAGATCTCATTCATTCCTCCATTACTCAAATCATTTAATTAACACAAAAATAATTAACTTTTATTGCAATTATGATATCATAACAACTTTCTCAACACTTTTACCTTTCATAGCACTCAACTCTCAAACTAAGAATTACTGCAATGAAGTCATGATTTGTCTGAAGGTTTTTCCGTAACTCATATCAAGTCTTGTCTTTCAATTCTAATATTTTAGTCATAACCTAATGAATTGAGTAAAACATTAAATGCTCTTTAATTTTGCCATTAAGAGGAAATGTTGTCATTGTGTGGCTCACAAATATTTGCTTCATTTGACTACAATAAAGTTATTAGATATGAATAAAGCACCAAGCACCAATAAAGCACATATTTTCAATAATTGACTAGTAATCCGTAGTTTGAAAAGTTGGTGTTTTATTGATGTCTTTGAGTTGTATGCACTCAATATCTCAGTGGCCGCCAACTCTTCAGATATACAAAAATAGATAAATCAATATTTCAATGATACAAAAGGTGAACAACAAAACTAACAGACATTGCATTCAAAACATTATTCGTCTCTTTTCCTCTTTCCTCCATCTCTTCACACATTATTCTTGAGATAAATTTTAATATCTCCATTAATTAATACATTATTAACCAAGATCATTCAATTAATTAAGGATTAAAAAAATAGTGAATTAATTAAATGCCATAAAAGGCGTGCAAACAATCAAAGTATTGGCAATTCATAAATGATTTAAATTTACAGAAAAAACTCAAATCAAATCAAATTTAGTTTTAATACAATTTAATTATTCCTAAAATATTTGTCAGATTCTACAGAATATTCTTCAAGTGATTCAAAGGAAGCGCTAAAACGAGTATAGTTTGAAAATAAGTCAAAAGGTGTCCTCAGGAGTGGTATAAAGCCATCGAAGGTATGCTTTCCTCAGTTTTAATGGTTTTTGAGTCATTCATTGCGTCTAATATTTAAACGATTGCATTGTTTCTCATAAAACCTTTGAGTCTAAGCTGTGATTCATTAGATTTGATCCACAATTTGATTGTCCTTTTGATCACTTCTTACATAAAACAATCGTTTTGTCAATACTTAGGATTAATTACAACTCGGAATCAATTAACCAAATAAAGTGAGACAATGGCCGACAATAAACTCTATGATATTCTGGGAGTTTCGAGAAACTCTTCACCCAATGAGATTAAAAAGGTAACTTTTCTTATAATTAACCATGATAGTTGATAATTGACCATTTTAATGGATTGATTCTTGTAAAGCAATACCGAAAGCTGGCGAAGACATACCATCCCGACAAGAACCAGGATGAGGCAGAAGCCGAAAAGGTTTGTCCTTCAAATCTCCTCATTTAAACTCAATTTTGGTTTACTTTTAGTTCAAAGAAATTTCTTTCGCTTATGAAGTCTTAACGGATCCCAAGAAGAAAGAGATATACGATCGCTATGGGATGAAAGGTCTTCAAGAGGGCGGAAGCGATGGATTCTCTTCAGCAGAGGATATATTTTCTCATATGTTCGGAGGGGGCGGTCTTTTCGGAGGATTGGGGGGATTTGGAGGTGGAATGGGTTAGAATTGTTTAGACATTAAGTGATTAAAAATAGTGATTGAAATGAATTGTATATTCAGGTGGAGGTCGGAGGCGTCGACAGAGAGGAGAGGATACAATCCATCCCTTGAAAGTATCGCTCGAAGATCTCTATAACGGAAAGGTATCAAAACTACAACTAAGCCGTAATATCCTCTGTAAGGCTTGTGATGGGTATGTCTTATGAGCACTACTTGAGTGCAAATGTCTTAATCCTTCTCCACATGACTAGAATTGGAGGCAAACCCGGCTCTCGAGTCAAATGTGTTAGTTGTAAGGGAATGGGTATTAAAGTGGTTATCAGACAATTGGGTCCCGGAATGCTTCAACAAATGCAGAAACCGTGTGATGACTGTCACTCTCAGGGAGAAGTGGTCAGTGAGAAGGACAGGTGCCACTCATGTCGGGGCAAACGAGTGACAAATGAGACAAAGATATTGGAAGTACACGTCGACAAAGGTATGAAAGACGAACAGAAGATCACATTCAGAGGTGAAGGCGACCAACAACCAGATGTAGAGACCGGAGATGTGATTATAGTTCTTCAACAGAAACCTCACGAGAAGTTCCAACGGACAGGAAATGACTTGTTTTTACCGCTCACTATATCTCTAACCGAAGCCTTGTGTGGATTTGTCTACAATTTGAAGCATTTGGACGGACGGCATATTCTTATCCGAAGTAAACCCGGGGAAGTGCTGACACCCGGCTCTGTCAAAGGCATTAAAGGCGAAGGAATGCCTATTTATAGGAACCCATTTGAAAAGGGAAACCTTTATATCAAATTCAATGTAGAATTTCCTGAAAACCAATTCATTTCTGAAGCAAAACTCAAACAATTGGAGTCTATTATTCCTGAGCGCAACGAACCCATGGATATTGACCTCAACGATGAACACACCGAAGAAGTAGATCTCCACGACTTTGATCCCAGCAATGATCGATTCAACGGCAACGCCGGTCGAAGTGAAGCCTATGATAGCGATGATGAAGACTCGCGCAGAGGGCCGGGAGGTATCCAATGCGCCAGTCATTAGATAAATGAATTTCTAATATTATGTTTAGATTTAGCGGTAATTCAATTGAAATATAATTCATTTATAACTGATATTTGTTTTATTAATATTCTTAAAAACAAAATATTTTTCACTTATTATAAATTGTTTATTAAAAGCATTCCTCAAATGATTTCATAATTAGACAAATCATTAATACATTTGTCTGTAATTCTAACCAAATATCCGATTAATGAATCGCAGCTTTGACTTCATCTGAAGGGAAATCGATGACAATTGTAATCATTTTTACCCGAATTTCGATTCATTTTCCCCTCAAAATCCACAATTTTCTCAAAACATATTTAGAATTTAGATAAAATGTACTTTTGAGGGAATTTTCCGGATTTTACTCAATTTACATTAAATTTATTCTTTAATATTTATTTTACACCAAATTTTAGGTTAATTAGTGTTTTAATAAATTAGTTTAATTGAAACAGAAATGTATTATCATTTTTAGTCACAAGTTTTGCCACAAATTGTGTTAAAATTCCTGATTTGCTTTCGATTTATATGTTTTAGATAAAAGTCGAGGGCTTTATGTAAAGTCTGTTCAATAAAATGTTTTATCGATTAATTGTTTTTATTTGCTTTCATCTGATTGTCGCTAAAGTCATTCCAACTCAATATTGATGACATTCCCATCACATCCAGCAATTCATTGCAATGAATCCTAAGTTCTGAGAACTGGAGCTCTGGTTTATACACAAGAATAACATCCGATGCTATCATTTAGACTATGCATGGGGAACTTTTAGGATGACCATCTAAAATGCCAAGTCCAGCGTGACTACAGGGTGTCACAAAAACACAAATATTTAAATCAAAATAGCGCACAAATTATTTAAATAAATTAAAA
>JAQIWF010001060.1:0-13595 GCA_034694965.1 Ceratozetes gracilis | reverse complement strand
GCACCGGTCACAATCGCCCGCAAGAAAGACAACACGCCTCGGTTTTGCATTGATTACCGCCGTCTTAACGCCGTCACAATAGATGAACACACACCGCTGCCTCACATTGGGGACCTCCTCAATCGTGTAGCGAACACACGCTTTTACTCACACCTCGACCTCGCTTGGGGGTACTGGCAGGTCCCGATGCACCCGTCATCAGTTGAGATGACATCATTCGTCACCGCGGATGGACAATATGAATATCTCGTAATGCCGTTCGGACTGAAGAACGCGCCCTCAACATTCCAACGCACTATTCGTCAAGTATTGCGACCTTTTGCCGGTCACGGAGTCGACAACTATCTCGACGACATCGTCATCTACACGGATACCGCCGAAGAACATCGAGAACTTCTACGAAAAGTAACTGACGCTCTCGTCAAAGCCAACTTACGTTTGCGCCGAGAAAAGTGCAAATTCATCGTTTCGGAACTCGAGCTTTTAGGACATGTAGTTTCGCATCGAGTCATTCGCCCATCACCTCAGAAGACACGAGCGGTATCCGAGTTCCCAACACCCACCTGTGCGAAGGACGTCCAGCGCTTCGCTGGTTTGGCAAATTACTATCGCTCTTACGTACGAGATTATAGCACAATCGCCAGTCCGTTGTATGCTTTGACACGAAAGAACGAAACGTTTGATTGGAAGAGTGAGCACGAAATCGCTTTCGGGACATTGAAGGAACGACTCACGTCAGCACCCATACTCTCACCGTTTGACGCCAGTCTTCCCTGTCGATTGCAAACGGATGCCTCAAAGATCGGATTGGGCGCAATACTATCACAGATCGGGACAGACGGGAAAGAGCACGTCATCGCCTACTATTCAAAGAAATTGACAGAAACGGAGTCCCGATATCACGCTTCCGAATTAGAATGTTATGCCGTCGTTTGCGCTGTTAAGCACTTTCGTATTTATCTCGAGAATATGAAGTTTACCGTCATAACCGACTGCAGAGCCTTACAATGGCTTCTTACGGTGAAGGACACGACAAGTCGTTTGTTTCGTTGGTCTCTAACACTTTCGACTTACGACTACATCTTACAACACCGTCCTGGTATCCGGAATCAAGCAGCGGACGCCCTCTCACGAAATTCAGTTATGCTCCTCAATGGATACGTCCTCACCGACGAAGAGATCAAATCATACAACATTCGAGAAACAGTCGTCAAAAGAGACGGATTCGTATACGTAAAACTTCGCTATGGCGAGAGAATACTCGTCCCTTTGGCATTACGACAGTCGGCGCTTAAAGAATGTCATGACGACTGCGGACATCCGGGTGAAAAGCGAAGCAAACGGCTCGTTGGAGGACAATATTGGTGGCCCGAATGGTTTCGAAGCATCCGAGAGTACGTCAAAACGTGTCACTCGTGTCAGATCACAAAACCGCGAAATACACCGGCATTCGGTCACTTGCAACCTATTGAGACGCCGGACAGGCCTAATAAGATCTGGTCGATGGACGGGATTGTTGTCGGAGGAGACGCAAGAAATACGGCGGCCAAATACATACAACTGGTCGTCGACCATCATAGCAGATATGCGTGGGGACGAGCGACCAAAACAAATACAGCTGAGGCGGCAATAGCTGCGCTAAGAGATGCGATACAAGAGTCGGGAAAACCAGACCGACTTATCGTAGATAATGGCCCAAACTTTCGGTCAAATCGGTTCAAAAACTTTGTCGTTGGACACGGCATCGAAATCGCATATACGTCCCCATATCACCCACAAGCCAACGGACTAAACGAGAGGACGAACGGTACAATTGTTCGCCATATAACGCTCAGACTCATAGACAAACCCGGAATACGTTGGTCGACAGCGTTAAACACCGCTCTCTTCGACTATAATCGTTTGCCTCACACCGCAACTGGTTTCGCACCAGAGAACTTACACTATGGACGGGCACTACCGATAAATACAACAGTCGATTGTGTTCGAGAGGAAGCGTCCATTCGCTCAAGAAAACGACAATTGGATCGAAAGGAATACCACGATATGACACACGAGTCTCCAGACTTCCGTCTCTTTGATCTCGTATTGATCCGCATACCGGATAATCATCCGACAAAACGCAAGTTCGCCCCCTTATGGGACGGCCCGTTTTCCGTTATCCGTAAGATAGGACTCGAAACTTATCGTTTGGAACGATATAAAGACGACTCACTTCAGAAAAATAACGTTTTGCCGGACATAATAACACAACATTCGTCTCGCCTTCGTTTGTATCACAAAAGGAACGATTCAGGCGTTAATCCACCCGTTACTTGTCAATGGCGTCCCGAGGTCTGCCATTTATTACATCATTCGTTCAAAAACGACATCATTTCACACAATCCGTCTAAAAACGAAGAGTTCTCAACGTTTGCGTTCAAAAACGAGTTATTTGTGGACAATTCGATGAAATTCGATCAAAATTCGATGTATTCGGTCAAATGCGACCAACCAGACACTTATCGGACGTTTCCCGGCCAATCGCCATCCGTTTTAGCATTTTCCGCAAATTGTCCGCCCATTTTGATTAACAACGTGCAGAACGCCTCTAACGCCACCTGTGCGTCCCGGTTGTCTCGGTTTAAAGGCGGGGGAGTGTGGCGACCCCTCGTGACCCCTATTTAATATCTCATTCGATATTCGCCGCCATTACTATTCACTACTTTTATTAACGCTTTTATCGTTTGATTTGATTGCTTTCTTTGAATCGTTTCGATTCGGTTTTAATTAATAAATATTTAATTTCGGTTTTAAACGTTAGTTTATTCAACAGTCGAGTCGCAGACTCGACATTATAATATAGATATTAAAAAACTAATTAAAAGTAGCAAGATTACACTTGTGGTCACATCTAGTGGCTATAATGTGTATGTCAATATATAGAGCATGCTCATTTCAATGTCAATATTTATCTTTATTTGAAATTTAAAAAAAAAGGATCTCTTTTTCAGTAAATTTTATTTGGATTTTGGGCCAAATATTGTCGAAGTAATGGACGACAAAATCGTTTCACTCAATGACGAGAATATCAATCCGTCCGCTGAAGATCTGCCGACAATAGAATCGGTTGACAATCAAACAAATGGTCAGACATTAAACTCTTCGGCCAACAGCGAGGATAAGTCAGAAACGGGTGAAAATCAGACCAACCATTCAATTGATTCGTCGAAGATTTTTGTTATCAATTTTGGTTCACTATTCTTAAGGATTGGAAGGGCTTCCGATTCGAGTCCCAAAACCATTCATAATGTAATCGCCCGAAAGAATCGCTCGAATCAATTGGAATCAATTCAAGAATCATATTTAATGCCCACAAATGCCATCACCAAAGATATCATTAAGAGTTTAAACGAATCTCAAAACTCAGCCATAAGTGCATTGAACTCATGTGTCACGTCTTCGGGAAGAGTTAGAACTCCTTCTAATAAAGATGTGATCAATGAATTCAATAAAAGATCAAAACCTCTTGTTTTACCTAAAAGTGACAAAAAATGGACAAAATTAGAAGAAAATGAAGATGTAGTTATTGGTGAGGATGTGCTATATCTAAGAGAGGGTCAATCATTTCATATTCGTTGGCCAATCAGAAGGTAATCCTTCAATCAGTTCCGAGTCTTAATTAATGGAATTTGAAAATCAGAGGTCGGCTTAATGTGAACAACAGTTTGTGCGGTTCCCTCACGAGTGTTATCTCAGATTTGCGGTCCATTTGCTCGAAAGTCATCGAAAAGGAGTTCGAAATACCATTAAACCAATTGAGTGAATATCGAGTGGTTCTCATCATTCCTGACGTATATCACAGAAATCATATCAAATATCTCATTGAAATGCTGTTAAACGGATTGCAATTCCAGTCCTGTATTGTTATCCACGAAGGTTTGCCATTACATACTATTCCTGTCCATTGATTTGTTGTTGTGATAGCTGTTTGCGCCACATTCGGGGCGGGTCTGTCTCACGCTTGTGTTGTAGACATCGGTTAGTCTCACAAATGAAATAATTTGTCAAAATTTAAAAGCCTTTGTATTTCAGGCGATCAGAAAACAAGCATTTGTTGTATAGAAGACGGCTTCGGATCGAGAAATACTCGTCTGACTCTCGATTATGGGGGCAGTGATATAACCCAACTCTTCCATTATCTTCTCAAACAAAGAGGCTTTCCCTTCGAATGCAAGGGTGAGGCCCGAACCAGTGCCCTATTCTTACAGGATTTGAAGCAAAAGTTTTGTCACTTGAATACCGATATTTATGGTCACAACGAGAAACACTTTAGAGTTAGTCTTCCCGAACAGCCTGTTCTCGATTATAAGATCCTTGTGGGCGATGAATGTCTTTTAGCGCCGTTGTCTCTCTTTTATCCCGAAATGTTTGCACTTACTCTGAGTGCCGGTAAAAGAATGCGAATTCTTAACCGAAACGACGGACACTCTGACGACCCCTTCGATGAAAACTATTTAATTCAAACAAAACGAAAGTACGGAGAAAGCAATGAAGGGTCGGGTCAGACAACTGAAACTAATACCGAACCAATCATTGAGGACGAGTTGGATGCCTGTGATGTCAGTCATAATGACAAAGACATTAATATTACCGGTGATGAACACCTTTTAGGATTAGATGAGGCGATCCTTCAATGTATAGACCAGTGCGAGTTAGAAGAACTCAAAAGAAAGATGTATTCCTCAATACTTATAGTGGGCGGAGGACTGGCATTCCCAGGAATCGACAAATGGCTTCAAAATCGTCTCTCAAATCAGATTCCGGTCTCATTTCAAGGAAATCCCATCGAAATAATAGTTAAGCCAAAGGAAATGGATCCCCAAATAGTGAGTTGGAAGGGCGCGGCTGTTATGAGTATTCTTGATTCAGCCCAAGAAATGTGGATCACTGGTGAGGAATGGCGCAAATCTGGTCTCAAACTGTTGAGAGAAAGGGCTTCCTTTATATTCTGAGTTTAATTTAAATAATATATAAATTATAGATTTATATAATTATATATAAAAATAATGTTATTTACAGAACATTCGCACAAAATGTAAATTATTCTCAAAAAAAGATTAAATTGAAATCGTTTTCCAAATGGAGATTACTATCGATTTGACCCAAAGATTGACGCAAACCATCGGTTGAATGTTTTGTACAAAAGTAGACTTAAATATTACTGAATATTCTGATAAGACTCTCGAGTCCAATGAGGTACCCGTCCTCATGATTGCCGACTTTCCACTCGTCTCTATGAGTAATGGATCCGCCGTTCGGTAATGGATATGTTTTGGCGAAATCTATTAACCAAACGTCTGCCCTCTTATTGTCGTGAACGAAGAGAAGGGAACTGCCGATTATCTGTCCACACATCACAACACAATCATTAGGTTTGTTCTCTTACTTCACATTCAATGAATACCTCATGACTTTTGAAAAACTGCGATAATTTCAATGTTTCGTTGATTACAATCAATTTGTTTCGATATAAAGACTGCAAACAATGTGTTAAGTTGTGGTCGACTCATATGAGAGGACTCACCACATAATGGGAATGATTTTCAGTGAATCGAAGAAATGCATTCTTCACCTGCTCTTCGGTTTTGGTCCTTTTGAAGTCTTTAAATGCCTTTCCATCTGAATGTTTGATTCCTTCAATCCTGAATCCAAGACTAGCTGTCGAACTGATGGTTTCCCTCCATATCATATATCGAGGTTTGGTTACTGCCTTTAATTGGTTCTCTTCGTCTGTCGGCTCTATCGGATCGATTGCCACCATTTTCTCGTACATATCTTTCCTCAGTTTGGGTTTGATTCTGGCTTTTGTTAACTCTTCCTCCAAATAGGTTCTGACACCCATTTTCACGTCCATTATCGACGGATTCTCGAAATTAGCCAAAAGATCTTCGAGTTCGAGGTAGTCTACAAAAGCAACCATTAATTATTCATTTAATATGGTACTATTGCTCAATTTTAACCAAATATCAAGGTTAATATGCTAAAAATAATAATCATGTTTTACTAGAAAAAATTCACCAGATATGTTTTTGACAGAACAGATGGTCAATCAATTTTGACTGTTTTGTTAACTCACTCTATGAAAGCCTAAAAAGTGATTTCTGTCTTTTTCATTGTTTGCTTGAAATCATTAAATAGGATCTAGCTCATTCTTAGAATTAAACAATGTTATCTTAATTTATAGACATTTATGAAAAGCCAATATTTGATTGTTTGACTGCTCTAATGATTTAGAGGCCATAACTCTACTCAACCTATAAATTAAATAACCCATTTCAGTCAGAGTATGATCCAGGCATTCTAAATTAATCAATTTCAATTTGTAAACTAACTAACTAAAGCTAAAATGGTAACATTTATTTGTTTATAATGGACTCATCGAACTGAATGGTTGACAGTTCAAGAATCTATAAATCATTAGTAATCATATCTAATGACAATTTGTTAATTCTGACCATTGATTAGTTCACACAAAGCACAACCCATTCGGCATCTTCTGAGAACAGGTATGTGCGATATGACTGACAAACACTGATTAACAGCATTGAAGAGTAAATAAAAGTTATCTTATAATAACTGAGACGATAAGAATAAATGTCAATCGATTAATAATTTGGTTTTCATAGAATCCATTGACAATTATTGACATTTTTTGCCACAATTATCCTAAAAAATGCAATTCCTGTCTATTAACTAATCACTGAATCGATTTCAGTGGAAATTTTCTGTCTCTCTGAGAAAACGTCACTTATTTTTAATATTTATCTCTAATTAATAATAAACAAAGTGTTTGGCAATACTTACATTCATTATTGGTTTTGATTGTCTTCCGGTATTCCGGAACCAGAGGTTTGATGACATCATTCATAAACAATTTAAAGCAAACTTCTTCAGTTCCGTTCAGTTTTTTCAAAATAGTTCCCTGTGTTTGACCGGAAAGAAAGTTTCCTGTAATGAGACATACATTAAGTCAATTCAGAGTTTAAATCCATTTTAATAAACATCAAAATATATGCCATAAAAGGCAACTAAAGAGAGTCAAATGTGTTTAATTAATAATTACCTTGGTGTCCTGCCAGCTGAATCCATGGGTATTTATTTTTCTTATAGGTCTGTACAAATGGAGAGGTGACCAGAGAACGCACTTTTCTCCAAGCTGATATCTAGTTTATTAAAAATTAACTAATTATTTAATTATTACTAAAATGACTAACGTTTTAATAAATAATTGGGTTTATGTTGACAATTAAATAGCAAGAACCTATTTTAGACATCACATGCAATTAATGAGTCACTAATTGCGTCAAATTTTGCGTTAATTAATTTACAAAACAAATAATTTGATGAATTCATAAATCAATTTATACTGAAAGCAAGAAATTCCCAAAAATTATTGTCAACCTTTGGTTTTTTTAGATTTTCGTCAGAATCCCAGTCACTGCTGAGGTCATCACTGGAGGCCTCCCCATATTCAAGTTTGGAACGGTTTATGGAACGCTTGAGACTTAGAGAATATTCTTGGTATCCATTTATAGACACATTTTTAATTTCTGCCAAATCACACATTTTCACGAAATCACGAATTGTGTCGAATTGAGTCAAACATCACTTTTTACTAAACAATTAGAAATTTGGGCACAAATTGACCCCCGATTTGATGAAACGTATAAATATACGAAATAATAATCACTTGATTTACAATTTTTAACAGCAATTAAAAAAGTGTAAAATATTGAGTGAAAAATGGCTTTTAGTTAACACAAGTGGAGTGAATAAAAAGCAAATGCGATCACATCTATGACATCCTTATTCCTCAATAAACAGTATTGCAATGAAATCACACGACACTCGGCTAACAAACAAAACTTTTAACTCAATTATAAACTTTTGAATAGTGGTTGGAGTGAAAGATAAAACAACACTAACTCTCAGGTAGGGTAGAGTCTAAAAGCACACGTTTAGTTATAGAAATGTTAGGCCACACCAGAGCTACCAATTAAGTTATCGCCTCTACGAAGGCATTAACTCAAACGTCTTTCCATTGACGCTCCGAATGAATTGGAGGACAGCTATTGAACACTGTATTGAACGACATAACAGTTGTATTTTTTGTTGAAAAATGTTTTTACAACAAAACTTCTATTGAAGTGTCATTAAAGTCATAACTTATGTGTCAACAAAACAGATACTGAGCTATGAATTGCCAAATCATTGAATCGCTATTTAATGAATTCAATTATATAATAGACTTTAAGTGATAAAAATTTCAAACCAAAACCACCACAAATGCACCTGACATGTAGGCCTTCCACTGTATGCCTTCCTCTGTATGTCTCTCAATGCATGCCTTTCATTACTGTTATTTTATTCCCGATACTATCAAACATTTATTCCTATCTCATCTTAAAAATAAATTTCATTATTTTTGATTCATTGAAGATATCATTGAATTACTCAATGAATGACAAATCATTTTCGATTAAAGAGTTGAATGATAGCACTGATAGTAAACTTCAAATTTGTCATGCAACTATTTAATACATCACTCAATCAAATTGTATTCAATAACTTAAATTGAATTCTGGAATAGTTTGCAAATATTGTCGAGCAAAAAGTCAGACAAATATCTTATCAACAATTTATGGGAAATTATGAAAAAGGCATCGAAACCCAGATTCAAGTGTGCAGTGCTTTCAATCAAATTGAAGTCAGCCTTAAAACAGTTTTACTATTAGTTATGTCACAGGAAAGTAAAGAATATTTGAATTCAAATTCTATGCTATTAAGTGACGTTCACTGACGCAAACAATAACCTTAGACGGAGCTGAAGGCTGGCCCCAGACTCACTCCACTCACAATTATTCAACAAATCAAAACATTAAACATTCATTTTTTTACTTTTAATTAATTTTATAGTAAAGGACTCCAATTAAGTGCCAAATCAATTGCAAAATCATTCTTTAATTTCTTTTATTTTCCAAAATTTCTAATTTAAAGATATTATGCAAACTTTATGCGCACAATTAAAATGTTACCTTGTGCATTTATAATTAATCCTAACATAATAAAGAATAAATCATAAGAACCACCCAGATGTGACTTATTAGTTAAGGTCAGTTGCTAGATTGATGAGCGGTGAGGGCGAGATGAAGGGCACAGAATATAATTGTGAAATTTTGAAGAAAGAGATTCATTTGTAAGTTAGACATGACTTCATTTACTCATTAGTTATCTAAACAGTCCTTTCAACTCTTAATTAGTATGTTTTAAGAGGAGAATTGTCTTACGAAATGCATATAAATAGCATTTATTGTGTTCCCTTGCTGGAATATGTTGATTTGATTAAGGTCTTCTCAAGTAAAATGCAAATATGACATTTAGTTGAACTCATACAAACTAAACATGGCAAAAAACCGAATAAATTTGAATAACCATTGTTTTCATATTCGGTGTTATCATTTGAACGAATAATGAGAGGATACGCTTAGAGCACAGCATAGCACAGGTCAGATAATTAGCAAAGAGTGTGCTTGCTGATTGTTTATCACTAATTAGCTGCTAAAATATCAATTAATTCGTGTGTATTGTTATATGAAGTGATTAATTAATAATTGAAATGTTGTGCCATATCTGAGAATAACTTATCAGGAAATCAATGATTTGTAGTATTGATAGAACATTACGTAAACACAAAAATCTTTCCATCAGTTAATGAAAATCAAATGAATTAAATTCTTGGTTACACTTCTATTCAAATGATATCAATATGTGAACATTAAAACTGATTTCAAAAGTATTTACAGAACAAAGTTCTCAACAAAATTATCAAAAAGTTTGGAAACAATGGAAACATTTGTTATAAAAAATGATTAACGAATTAAATGTATGATAACTTGAGGCGAATTAAAGACAAGATTTGGTACTCACTGGTGATAATTTGCATGACGTTTGGAACTCATGTTCGACGAAGTCTTCTTCTCCTAATGATGACAGACTGGAAGTACTCGAAGATATACTACTAATGGAATCCCTTCTCACAGAAATTTTAGACGATTGAGTAAAATAGCTTTCGAGGGCCAGCGCTAACACATTAGAGCTCTGCTCATCACTTATCTGTTTGACCAAGCTCAATTAGCATTTGTTTTAATAAAACCCAATTAAAGACAAACCTCTTCGAGGTTAGTACTGTGATCACTGATCACAACACTGGGCGCCTCCAGATGTGGACATGAAATGGAAGTCTTCTTACGAGATTGTGGCCACACATCAGAATAAGAACTATACTCGAGCTTTACATCCATTTCTTGGTATTTATCGGAATGGCTTTTGGGAATAAACGTGAATTTCTCGGTTCCAGAGTCGAGTGAAACAATATTTTCGTTGTCGGAGTCAATAAATGGCAAAATAACGGCAGAATCACTGCTATTAGATCTGAAGGCAACACAAATAGTGTGTAAGTAATGGTATTGTCGTTGAGATAATGTCATATCAATTAATAGGTGTATAAAAGGATTAAATAAAATGATTTGAGACACTAATCACAGATAACTTACCGGAGATTACGACCCTTTGGATTATTGTTACGTTTAGCACAATCACTGGCATCCATAGGAAGGCTGCCTATTTGCGACATATCTGTTGGAGCACAGGTCTTATCACAGCTAATTGTATTGGAATCCATTTCCCAATTGTCTTCGTCCACACTTCCAGATAGTTCATGACTGTAGTAATCACTGGGAGATATGTCCAAAGGACTAGAGCCTCCCCGACTCGTTGAGCTCACATTCGAGAAGTTAGCACTTAGTTTGAACCCATTATCGCATTCTTCCCCATAATTAATATTTTCCTCCAAATTATTAAAGCTTTGAGTGATTTTAATGATGGGATTTTCGAAATCGTATCCAAATTTGAAATCCTTTGAATCAATGGCTGAAATATCAATCATTTTGAGTAAAAGTTTTGCCGGAAGACTGCTTTCCATCTCATCTGAAGACACGGACCGACAGATAGACTTTCTTTTGCTTTTAAAACAGCTTTTCATAAGCACTTGAATTTGTGAACACGAATAACACTTTCTGAGCGATCCATAGCTCAAAGCACTCCCTTTTGGCGTTTCAAATGACACATCACTTCTATTGGAGACAATGGATGAGTCGAAGAATTTTCTATCTGAGAAGTAATTCATATTTAGTTTTTTGACATTTTATGGCTAAAAATCCTTTTCTTCACATATTTTCCGCAGATATTTTGTCAACACTTCAAATATCCTTAACCTAAATATAGAAACAAAACATTTAATATAGATTTCTGGAAAATCTGAGACAAAATTTGCATAACAATTGTTTTGAACCAAAGATGTAATTCAATCCCTAGTAATAGAATAACCCTTTCTATAAATTTTAGCTAATTTTCAAAGTATTGATCGCATTATCGCCAAAAACACTAACATTGAGTTACGTAATAGTTATTGAGGTATCGTATTATTATCAATAATTGAGAGAAAAGTGTCTTGATCACAATTTGATACTTGCAAATACTAATAAACGATGAGTTATAATCGTAAATATCAATAGAAATTGCATTAAGTTTACACCAAAATTGCTTCAAAACAATCGAGTCATTGAATTTCGAAATTCATTTCTTGCTTTTGATATGGCTTTGATGGTTGCAAATGGGGTCTAATATCGAGAACAATTTAACAAGCAATTAACTGAATACTCTTAAATATTTATCATTATTGATTCATCAACAAAATATGCAACAGTGTTGACGAATTACATTGCTACTTTTTCTTGACGAAAGAAGCAAAATTTACCACTAGCGTCACTTAATTTTATTTTATCTTGTTAGTTTTTAAGTCAGCAAGTTATTAAAGTGCGTAAGGAATGACTGTAAAATATCTTGCTAGATATAGCGAACGTGATACTGTGAGCGTAAACAATTTTTACCTAGAGGTACTGGTTTGATAATGTCAAATAACTAGAATGATTAATGGCAGAGATTCCTGGTTTCTCTGAATGCGATTTCCTCGAACTTAAATCACTTTAATATCAAGATTTTAATCAATTCAAATAAGTTATCTTATCGATCATCAAATTAGATTTACAATTTCAAGAATGTGATAACCTAGCTAGAAATGTGCAACGTGATTTAGTCATGGTCATTTTGCACTATAATTAGCAGCGAACAAAGACATTAAAAATGATCAGGTTAACGCCAAAAACAATTATAGTATAAATAGCGCATTGAGTTTGAGCTCCGAATAAACTAATAACCGAAGGAAAGCAGTAATTAAACGAAACTTAATTTCCTTGAAAACTATTATCCGAATGACGTAAATATGGTTTTAAGACACGAATAAAATCAAGTTTTCAGAGTTTGCTTAAAATTTGTTCAAATATTTAAAGATTACGAATATAAGAGACTTTTTGTGCCCCACAATAAATCCTTTAGTTTACACCATTCAAGTTTAGCAAAGAGTGTGAACTGGTAACTTTTCGACTACTGGTAACTTATCCGCACTTTTGTTAAGATAACTTTTTTTTTACAGTGCAATGACTTCTAATAATTTGCATTCATTTGAGTTATGGGTTAAATAGTGTCTCAAATGACAGAAATGTTACGAAATTGTGTAGTCCTCAGGATTTTCATATCAATCGCAGTATTGATTTGATATTATGTCATATATTTATTTGCATTTATAATACTTTAAGTTATATTCGCATAAAATTTAGCGCTCATTAAAAGTAGAGGAAGTGCTCAAAGAAAATGTTGACTCAATTAAAGGCAAAAAGAGGACACAATTGCGTCAAAATAACTGTTTCGCAAGTAATTCAATATTAAGCCAATCGATAAAAGCATCAAAATTGAACTTTTTATCCAAAAAACTTTGTAAGTTGAGAGCTATTGTGGGCACAACCACTCATATCTTACCTCATATCTCAAGCTTGTTATCAAAGCTGAAAAAGTTATCCATTTGTTTATTAGTTGTTTTGTAACAAACAATAAAATTTTATTAATTTATTCACGGATTTACACAAAATGTTTTGTTGTGAATAAATTAGGGACAGACCAGAAATAGGCATAACTTTCGTATAAATAATGGATGTGTTGATGACACTCAACAGAGCGCTTGTTTTGGTGCATATATTGTCGGATAGTCTGAAGTAGAGTTGAGGCGAACCAACACAAGAGTGAAAGACTCAGTCAATCAAATAGCTATCAGATTGTCTGAATAGCCGACCACTGAATGCATGCGCACTCAAACACCAACTTTCAAACTTGTATGAAAAGTTGGAGCGAAAAAAATCAAGATCAATTATTTCACTTATCACTACAGGAAAAATGTTTCACAATTGTTACACAAATAATTGCACTAGATCATTATGAGATAACAACTTGTTATCGATTGCATATTAATATATAGCATTCACCTCCAACGAACCAAAAAACGAACCCAAAAAATCAACATTTTGTATGCGCTCTGTGAGCATGTTCAAAGTTATATACAAATATATAATTACTAATAAAGGTGAGAAGGATATAAATTTTAA
>JAQIWF010001059.1:0-13599 GCA_034694965.1 Ceratozetes gracilis | reverse complement strand
ACTCAAATTTTAAGCCATAATAATAATATTCTGGTCTTAATATAAAAAGTGATTTCACAATGAAATCCATCTTTTAATACAAAAGCGCTGTAAGACTGATCATAATTAAGTTTAATGTAGTATTTTTTGAGTGCATTATAATATTTATAATAACTGAGCCAACAGTGGAAAGCCTTATGTTTGTGATGGATAATTATTCTCTACTTTAAAGCATCAATTATTATGAATTTGAAACTCAAGTATTTTTCATTATTTATACAGAAATTAATATTTGTATTACTTGTTGTAAATTATGGATAATACCGACAAATATGAAAATAATCTAATTATGATATTTTCTTATGTATATAAAGCATTGTAATATTATTATGCAATTTCTTAATAGATTTTCTCATGTATAAGAAATACCACACAATGGAAACATTACAACAATTCTCGAGTATATGTTCTTGAGATAAGCCCCATATGTGCTGTCAATTTGGTGCTCTTCCTTTCGATTACGTGATATGCAAAATGATTTTTCAAGTGCCTTGTTTCTAATGCTCTCTCTCTCCCCTTCTCTCTCCTTCTCTCTCCTTCTCTCTCCTTATTCTTAAAGAAATTATTTTATAATTCAATTTATTCTTGAAGTTTGAAAAATGGAAATAAAGTTCTCAAAAGAATGAAAACTTCAATATTATAAATGTTATGTAATTATTATTTTTACAAACAGTGAGATAACAGAGAAAAACAAGACTTAAGTGAATCAAAGGCTTTAGAATAAAGTCTTTAAACTTTTATTATATATTTTTAAATATTGTTTATTATTTTTCAGCACTTAATGTCTCTCTGTTTATAAACTTTCGGCACATAATTGAAGTTTTGATAATAAATTTCTCAATACTTTAAATCGTCGTCTCTTTTGATTATCAAAATTTCTATAAATGAAATAAACTTCAAATAACTTGCAATAAACAAACAGCAAAAGGAAAGGGACCGAAGTGTTTGTCTTCACGCAATTCCACACTTTTGGGACTCAATTTCGAGAGCAAAGGCTGTAAATAAGGAACTCATAAGACAAGAGAAAATCTCTTTAATTAATTCACTCATAGAATAATGGATTAAATAAATATTTTGAGACAATAAACATCGAGCAAAATCAAAAACTAATGGTAATTATTTAAATCACAGAAGAAAATGAATAAATTTTGCGGTTAAAGTATTTTACAGATATTGTAAAACATTAAGTAAGACATTAGGAGAGAAAATCCATTTCCAAAGGGGGCTGTTGTGAGCGGAACTGCACTTCTTGATTATGTTTATTCACTTTGATTATTAAGTTTAATGCCTTTGGTTTGTGATCTAAACGAAGAGTACATAACTTGATGGCAGAAAACCGTATGTTTTCTTAACGCAAACCTCAAGAAAACACTTCTGACTATTCTTTAGATTTGATATGAACTTCAAGAGAGCAGAAAAATAGCATTACTTATAGTAGAAGAAAGTTTAGACAAAATAATAATAAGCAAACAGATATGCAATATGTTGGGGAGGAACAGATGCTAATGGGCTCGAGAATGTCTTCCCTCTCCTCATCCACATATCGCTCACATTTATCTCTCTTATAGTGAGCTCCAAATCTATACAAATATATTAGACTTCATAATTAAATTCAGTTTTTGTCTCCACTCTATTGCAGCTCAAAGTTATGCATAACTCAAACCATTTAATTGATTGACGAAAACAGACTCCGAATCAAATGTGAAACTCACTCTTCGACTACATTCCGATCTTTTGAAATATTTTGCTCAAAACTATTCCTCATATAAATAGAAAAATTATTAAATAAAAATTTTATTTTAGTTTTACTTTTTTGAGTCCATATCAGATCAAATTCTTTGAAATTCTTTTGCTTTATTTTAGAGCAAAGATTAGAAACCATTAGTTTTGTTGCAAATAAGCGAATGTTTTTTCGTTTATAAATAGTTTTTAATTTCGTATAATTGTCTGACGTGTCTATGACTCCACATCTGATTATACGGGCTCTCAGTCCTAATCAAAGATAAATCGCTATTTAAGAGACTGTTAGAGACAGGAATGTCGAGAGAGAGAGAGAGAGAGAGAGAGAGAGAGAGAGAGAGAGAGAATCATTTTGGTATTGAGTTTCTTGGAATCCAAAGTAATATATTCGATAGTTTTATCCCTGAGTTGTTTAGTAATGCATTTAATTTACTAGAATTGGTTGATAAGCAGCACAAGTATTCAATTATATGACGAAACAGAGAAAGGAATCGCTTTTATTATTCTATTCTTTAGTCTGAAAATAGAGTTTTTTTTGTGACTTTTCTCTGTTTGTGGGCTTTTGATGCTTTCAATTATTTATTTTGATTTTCTCTTCAATTGTAATAATAAAATCGAGTCTCACTTTTATCGCCGCCACATATCTGGACAGACAGACAGTGAGAGTCACTGATCTGATCACAGGCTTAAGTGTCAAACGTCTAACTAATAGATTGGTTTCGATGGGTTTGACTTTGATTTTTGTATTCTTGTGACTGACATTCATATCATTGATATTATGCCATAAATTATATATTCGGTTAATACAAACTTTATTCAAAGAGTTCTATAATAATAGTTTGACTCAAAACTGTTTGACAATCAATTATTTGAGTCATACCTCAGAAGAGGCACAAACTTTTCTGATGTGAACTGTTTGTGACGATGACCTCCGGATCGGAAAACTTTTTTCTCTTACCTCTCAGATCCATAAACAAGTGGTTTGACTTCAAATGTTTGCATTCAACGAATGATGACTTTTTTGAATCCAATGACTTTTGGTTTTGTGTGAAATTTCTTATCGGAAACAAATCATTGCTATCGGTATCAGAGCTCAAACAAAAAACATTAAAACAGGGAAACAGTTAAACATTGATAAAGACAATGACTTAAACCTCAAGACTGTCTCTCTTTTAGAATAATAATGAGTTTTGAATTGAAAATGTCTTTTATTTCATTTTTTATTCCATTATTTTTCTTTGAATTCATTTGTGTCTGAACTCTATCTGATGACCGATCAGAGGAAGAAGTTTTTGCAGTTATCTATAAGTCCTGAACAGAAATAAATGTTTATCTCATATCTATTGAACTGAGATTGTGATCGATTTGGAACACTTTAATAGTTATTTTTAGCCGTTTTTCAAATAAATGAAAAAATTGCGAATAAATTATTTATTTATGCCGTCTATAAGTATTCACTTCTATCATGTGTTTAGAACTGATCATTGGTTTTGTTAAATGTTTAGCAAAACGATAAATAATTACAATTCAATCACTTCGTGAACATTTGAAGACTATTTTCTTTATTATATGAAATCGATTGAATGTGTTTTAAATTCAGTCACATTTGAAATGTTTGTATTATTAAGTCATTCAAAACGTTTAACGACAGAAATTCTCCGCATTCCTGGGTTTGTGGGAAATGTCTTATAATTTAGATTAAACCATAAATTGAAATATCAAACAACAAAAGCCAAACACTTATTATCCGTTAATTTAAGGCATTAATTATCAATTAATTTATTTCTATTCAAAACTTGGCTTTTGTTTTAGTGATAATATTTGCCTTATTTTTCTTGGATTTGCGAATAAATTAAAAGAAAATTTCAATTAATTAAATGAAAGTTTGTTTTTTGATAAATCAAAACACATATGAAAAATACCAGTTTGTTATCCAGGCATAGATTAATGGCTGAAACCACAGAATATTCTTCTTTTTATGATTCGTTAATTTGAAAATTGCTTAAAACTTATCTTATTTTTTCTTACTTTAAAATTTGAAGCATTTTTTCTTAAATGCAAAAGAATGTAATTTTTGACTTACATTCAAATCAATTATCAATGAACTGAATTATGAATTGTTATTCAATTATGTATTCATTTCATCAAAAATCCCAACCAATTGTTAAGACAATAGAAATGCTTTACTTTTTTCTGTTTTGTATTCACTTTGGAAACACAGAACACAATTCACTTTTGAATAGATATTAACTTTTATTTATGTTTTCCTCTTATACTTCATTTCAATACTCAAACTATTAATAATAATTCATTGAAATTATTTATGCAAACGAATAATAAACAAAATTACAGCAGAAATGAACAAAAAGAAAATTATGAAGAAAACTGAATATTGAGATAAACTGTATTTGAATTAATGTTTGAATTTGTTATTCTTTAGAGACAAGAAATCTATTGAATGTATTAATGATATGACACACCCTTTCCCTATCAGTCCAGCGTTCATATTCTGGTTCTGGTTTTGTTGAATGATTTCAACTTTTCAAATATACATAGGAATAGCCCTTTGGCTCACATTTGTTACAAGACATACATATTTTTGTTGTTTTTTTTGTCTGAAGTCAGCGATTAGTTGCAATGACTTCTAATAACTCGAGACTTGATTTGCATTTTGATTTCAATCGACAGTTTATTTCGAGTTCTTTGACTATTATGATGACGACTGTCCCCTTTGTAGTCATTATAATAGGAGTCGACGTTAATAGTAGTGCTAAACATTAGGAAATGTATACAAAATTTACAGCAAATAGACGTTTATATGTTTGGAGTCCATATGGCCTAACGATGCCATGAGTTTATCAGTGACTAAAGAACGTGACCATAACATTGGGCACTGGGATGTGTGCTCAGAGATATGAGAGGACAGGAGGACAGCCATGAAAAACCGATCTCTTGTGCATACTTAATGACTCCACTTCAACGACGTCTCTCCACTGTATGTATGCCTGACTTGTGTTGACTTCAAAGTTATTTTATTGGTTCTGAAAGTGAAATAACATTTTGAAAGTTAGTCACAAATAGGTCTCATTCCTGAGTCAATCTCTTCCTATGTCTTCACTATTTGAGGGCAAACTCTGGTAGACATAAATGTATTCACGACCTCATGTCCTAACAATCACGACATGGTATTTGACTTTTCATATTCTCTTTATATCAGTTGGAAAGCCATTCCCTTTCTTGTCGTCTTTCGTGTCGACTATTTTTCATTTTTACATCAAATATATTATATGTGTTTCTCATACAAAATATCTCAAATACTTTGTCATATAATTCTTGTATTTCTTTGTTTTACGACTATATAACCATTCGATCAAATTATCACTGAATTCATGGCTGAGTTTTGGCATATTTTTCATTCACTCGATTATATGAATGTAATTTTTAGTGACACAATCAGGTAATGAATTCATTAATATTCCGACACATTTTGCTTTCGTGGAGAAAAAAAAGATATCATTCACTGCTTTGAATCGATTGATAAACGATTGAAATGAGTTTTGTCGACAACTTTTGATCAGTTCTTTTGTTCTCAACCCTTATTTGGAGCGTTTGGCACAGTTTTAGGGCTTAACAAACAAAACAAGAAAAAGATACCCAAAATATTTTGATAAATTCAGGTCTTGAGTGCAATTAGACTATAAGCCCACCGAAGGAACTCTGAATAAACAAGTGCTTAGTGGGGGAGAGGGGGAGGAATTGCTTTTTTACGATATTGGCTCTGCTGTTGGCTTCACTTGTTGTCCGGCGCTTTCTTTTAGTTTAAATAATAATCTAAACTTTGCAAGAATCTCATGTATTTTCCACACCCAACCCGAGCACAGGCCGGGGCAATGAGTTTTTGTGCCCCCAAGCGCTTAATGATACCTCTGAATGGGAAGACCTACTGATTGCCGTTCGAAGCGCAGAGCGTTATGGGCACTGACTATGGCTTAAGTCATGTCTCAGATAATACACAAAACCTTAAGTGAGAGTACAGTCCGTATCGAACAGATCTGGAAAAATGTTGAATTATTTTTTGTTGTATTAGTTTTTGTTTTCATATCATTATTCATTGAGTGTAAGCCATACCTGTGCCCAAAGTATGTAACGCCGAAGAAGACTCAGTGCGTGCTTTAAATATTCTGTGAAATAAATTTTTATTCACATTTATCACATCATATGTTAAATGTGTTGCCTAATAATATATGGACAGACGGAGGAAAGCCTCTCTCTCTCTCTTATTACAAGACTTTCCGAATTCCGAGTTCACAAAAGAAAATATTTATATAAAGTTTATAAATATTTTGTTCATTAACTCATGAAAAGTGGAGTTTCGGCTACTTTTTTCAGGTGAGCACTTTTATGGTGTGCTGACTGTCTGTTCCACCAGTGCTGGTGAATGTCTACTGTTGACTATATTCTCTTATATAATGGTCTAATCAATTATCGCGACTTCATTTCCTCCGATAGAGAGTTAACTTAAATAAAATATATTTATATTAAGCAAACGAATGGGAACGACATTTTGTGTGGTCTCTCCTCTTGAGCTCAACTCATGTCTATTATATAAACACCGAATCGTGTGTTTGATATGCGTTTAGACCTGAAGTCACAAACAGACACTTTCTTAATATTAAACTGAAGAAGAAATGCTATCAAATGCTTAGTCAAGACTCTCATCAGTAGAGAAAAACTTATTATACTTTGAGTTTAGCTTTAATTCTCCCAAAAGCGATGTTTTTCTTGAATTAAGCAAAAGTAGGAGAGAAAGGAATTTAAAGATAATTTTTCTCAGACTTCACTTATAAATACAGTGCGAGAGAACTAATGATAATAATAATAAAGAATATGAAAAATTCAATCTCAAAGAAAAACATTAATTTAGAGGTTTATACTTCAAAACAGAGGAATTGAGGAATGGATAGCATTAGTGAATCCTATGTTTCCTCAGCGCTCTAATCGCACAAATGACAGAATAATAACGAGAAAACTAAGAATTTTTTATGATATACACAAAAATAATGAATATAAATGTTTTTTATCACTCAAAGGATCTCAAGTCTAGTTTAGAGTATGTGAAGTGAAGAAGTGCTTCGGAATACCAACAGATAAATGAATTTAAATTTGATGCCAAAGACGTCTTCACTGACTTCAGGTTTTTTTGTTAACATATTTTTCGAATTTATTTTTCATTTAATTATTTTCTTCTTTCACTCAAATGAGAATTGGATATGACTTTAATTTTTGGTAAATATTGTTAAGCCATCAAAGAATGGAAAGTAAAAAATGATTAAAACGTTTTTGTGATGACTTTTTGATTGTCAAAATTATAACTCAGGAGAAATGAATTCGTTTACCCAAAGAGTAAAGCGATTCCTGAGTAATGACATAATTGCTGATGACTTTCGGGGTAACTATTTCTTGAAGCACACAAAAAATGAAACCTATTTTTAATAATAGTTAATGTGTTAAACAACTATTGTGTTGATGGATACAAATGATGAGAATCCAAATGAGTAGGAGTTAGTGGTAGTAATACTACAATCAATTTATTATCTTTTAGATCAAAAAAATTAAAAAAGTATAACATTATATTCGAGGCAAAAGTGATTCATTGAACTTCAGATCTCAAATTAGAGAATATATTGCGAGAAGTGTTGCATTCAATTGCCTTCAATTAAATGAATTATTAGTTTCTTTGATCATATTTTCAGTATTTATAATAAATTTAATTTTCTTATCTATTCTGTAGGCGTTCGGGTATTTCGATGTTAACGACTCCGAGCTCTCAGTGCCGGTAAACAGACGGGAAGTTTCAATAATTAATCGACAGATAGGATAACAAACTGGAAATCTATCACAAAATGAATTCGACGCCAATTTGGTCCTCAAATGATATCCATTCAATTCACTCACCATTGAGTTCATCCATACAATTGCCTACATTTAAGGTTAATATGGAGACTGAATCTGTGCGCTCGGGATATAGTGACCGCTCCAAACGGAGCAGAGGTCACGCTTCCCATAGTGTTTCTCACAGTAACTCTAATAATGGTTTGGTTGGCACTCATTTAAATCATGTCAATCATGTGAATCACGTAAATCATGTAAACCACGTGAATGGCAATCATCAGCCATACGGTAATCCCCGTAATCACAACCATTCTGGTCATCACCGAAGTACGAGTCGACACTCTCATCGTAGCACTCGTAGCGATCGGGCGTTTGTCAGTAAATTAGAGTCACCCGACGAACGACATGAAGGTATCGGCGGACAGGAAGTGATTGAAGTCCAGATTCTACCTCAAGACGACAATTGGGGCGACAACACAACTGCTGTTACCGGCAATACCAGTGACCACTCCATTTCCATCGATGAGATTAATAAAATAGGAAAAGACTTGTGGAGAGAACAAAGTTTATCATTAAGGTGTCAGATGTGGAGCGGGACTATTGTATCCGCCTTTCTATCATTTTGTGCCTTCATTTCGCCCATAGTTATGGTAGTTCTGCCCAAAATCGAAGCATTTGAGTGGAAAACCCTGGAATGCGGTCCCGAATGCGATGGACTACTCATTAGTTTTGCATTCAAACTCTTAATTTTAATGGTGGGCAGTTGGGCCATATTTGTGCGACGACCCAGGGCCACTATGCCTCGCATATTCATCTATCGTTCAATAGTGTTATCCCTAATATTTGTGTTTATGGTGTCGTATTGGCTCTTCTATTTGGTCAGAATCGCTGAGAAACGGTTCAATGAATACGATGTCGTCACTTATCACTCAATAGTGTTGTTCGCCGTATCCCTCGTCGACGCCTTACTCTTCATTCACTACTTAGCGGTTATTCTCATAGAAGTCCGACACTTACAGCCCCAGTACTACATAAAAGTGGTTCGATCTCCCGATGGGAAGAGTAAGAGCTATAATATCGGTCAGCTCAGTATTCAAAGGGCGGCCGTTTGGGTACTTGAGCGCTATTATCAAGAGTTCGATATCTATAATCCATATCTGGAATCACTGCCCTCTAAAAGGAGTCGTAAGTCTGGACTCACTTCTAATCACATAAACTCGACGACAGCAGCTCTTAAGTACTACGATGTCGACGGCATTACTCCCATTCCTAACAACAGTGCGATAACGGGCTCAACATCGATGGGGATCGGTATGGGTAACAGTAACCGATCCTTTATGAATGGTAGCACAAGTATGAATGGCAATGATATCAGAAACCGAAAGGATAGGGACCGAGAGAGGGATAGGGAGTCTTCTAGTCATCATCACAGCCATCATCACCACAACGAACGCTTCTATGAGGAGCATGAATATGAAAGACGGGTCCGGAAACGAAAGACAAGACTTATCACTGCAACTGAGGACGCCTTCACTCATATCAAGAGAATACAAGACGAAAGGGGTATGTATTTGACTCTCAATTATACGATAGTGTCATACATAATGTCAAACATGAGTTTTACAACGAATTGAATTAATTGTTCAACAAATTGATGGAACACTTTGTATGTGAGTCTCGTATTCTTTATGTTTTACATTAGTTTTTGCCATTTTTCATAACATTTGCCTCATTTCTCAATTATTTCAATTATTTCCAACCGGTTTCTGTCACTTAAGTCAATGTTATTTCTGGTATTCTGGAGATTAATTCAATACTTCCAACACTAATAGCAGTCAAGTAATGGTCTCTTATATAATATGTTATACTTTTGGTGATAACCAAAGGATACCATTATTTCCCTCTTAATCTTGAGCTGAGAAATACAGAAATTCTTCATATGTTCTGCATTTGTTTGAACAGAACGGAGACGAAAGACAACTATTCTTCTATGAAATTGATATTTAGTGCGAATATAGCCCCCGGAGTATATTCATAACAGTCTTTCCTCAGATGTGACTCTTTCACAAACGAATGAACCAAAATTTGTCTTAACTTCTGAAATGCTCAGTCAGACCAGTCCTCTATTAGACTGGTATGCGACGAACAAATGATTGTATGTCAACATATGTGTGCAAATGTATGTCCGCCCCAAATAACAAGCAATAGTCTTCGGTTTAGGTCTTTATATTCTGAGGTTTTTTTCTGGAAAGCGAAGTAAAGACGACTTCCATATATCAAGACTTAAATGAACGATCAATTTGACCACAGATTTAATGTGTATATAAGGGACTGTCAGCCCATGGCATAGGACTTCATTTTTGAGACATTCATTAATATAACAAAATATTAGGTATCAAATGAATCGATTCATAAATCTGTGAACACAAGAGAAAAATGTATTAATAAATCATTTGATACCCGAGTCTTAAAGTAAAGGAATAACCATTTTTCGCCTAAAAGTGTTCCATCAAAAAGTTGAAGAAATTTGAGACACGACTGTCTGTTAGCGACAATTGATTGGTTGGCCATAAAATTGTTATTCTATATCCTAAGACCTCTTATTCAATGCCTATTAAATAATAGACCACAAGAAGAGAGAAATAGCGGACAAAGAGTTGAAGCGAAAAATTATTGATTTTCTGATTGACGTAAAAGAGAGACAAAAAACATAATAAATTGCTTTCGATTGCAATGATTTTCTTCTAATCACTTCTATTGTTCTTATAATTTAATTATAGTATTTGTTTGTCTATCAGGTGCTGCCATACCTATGGACCCGAAAGAGGCGGCTCAGGCGATATTCCCCTCATTGGCCCGTTCTCTGCAGAAATATCTGCGAATAACTCGACAACAGCCGAGACATTCAATGCAATCAATTATAGATCATTTGGCACTTTGTCTCAGCTTTGATATGAGTCCCAAAGCATTTCTGGAGAAATACCTGATTACAAGTCCTGTCCTTCAGTCCGATAACGAACACAAACCGATTCAGACCTGGAGTCTCGTTTGTGATATACTTCTGTCCCGTTCTATAGAGGACGGAACCATCTTTATGTTGAGACAGTCAGACGTATCCCTTCTGGTGTCTGTCCACCATTTGCCACATTTCAATGTTGTCGAAGAAGTCATTGATCCTAAAAGTAATAAATTTGTGTTTCGACTCAATTCCGAGACTTCCGTTTGAAAGCAATTTATGTTTTATTAATTCAATTGAAGATTATTTTAATTTTATGCAAATTTCAGTCAGACTTATGTGTGATCTTTAGATACCATTAAGAGTTTTATCATTGATTTGATAATTAATTTTCGCCCCGAATCTCATTCACTGTATAATTAATAAATGGACAGAATTTTTATTTGTAAAAAATCAATATATTCTAAGAATAATGTATTAATTGGTCTGAATTTGAACACTTGTGCCACACATGAGAGTAGAATACAATGTAATGCAGAGTATTGTATGAGAAAAACAATTTACTTTTGCTTTTGTGAATACACAACAAAAAATATCATTAATATTCTTAACTTATTACACAAATTAAAGCAAAAATAGCCCAAAATTGCTATTTAGAGTATGAAAGAGATGCCAAAAAACCATTGATTTTAATGAGAATAAGAGAAAAAAATTGAAAACACTTTTTGTATTTCTTTCGCCCCAATTGTCAGACACTTTTGTCGGCGTTTTATAACGTAAGTCGTCGTAAAAATCAATCAAATCGTTAACTCAATCGCATATCTATTCATTGCTATCAATATGTGGAAAATATTTGTAATTTTTCATAATAACTATCACTGATTATTATTATTACTATTATTATTGAATTTAATGTAAATTTATTTAATTAAAACTGTATTTCATTTATCGCTAAATACGATATTTGATGTAAATATGAATTATTATTATTATTATATTATATTATATTAACATAAAAAATGATTTAAATATTTAATGAATAAAAATTGTTTTCTTTCCTAAAAGTCAATAAATGATTAATAATTTTTGTTTGTATCCCGAAATAGTCGTGTTCTTTGAATTATGGGATAATCAGTTTCAATATTCTTGCAATTTTTCTCATCGAGTTCTTCATTAGATTCTGTTATGAATTTAAATGAGTTTTTAGACTCATTTTGATATAATATCGAGAATGCAATCACTCTTTGAGGCAAGAATTCAATCTATTTTGTGGATAGAGTTTACAAAATGTGCTGAAAATTTATTTCATGCTTTGAAATAATATTTTCAGAGCTGTTAAAAAAGAAAAAGGGCTTAAAATATGTAGCTTGTTATTTATGCTAGTCATCAAGCAAATCGTGCAGTCGCTAAAGTTCAGACCTACAAAGTTTAGACTCATAGTATACATAACGTGGAGAGGTGTCCACTTTTATGTCCACTCTTAACAGCTCAGAATATTTTAGTTTTCATATGAAATAAATTACACTTAAATAACAGATAATTATATCTTTAGATTGATTCTCAAGTCTTAAGAATGAGGAATATTTTGATCAAAATATAGTGAATAAAATGTTGAAAATATACAAAAAATGAATTAACATTTATTAATATTCCTTCAAAAATAGCCGAACCCGAGCCCAGACTCTTGAGGGTAGTTATGAAGAACTCATAGCAATAATAATAATTTCAAGACTTTCTTCTTAACTCATCTCTGAGTTAATGTACTTTTTCAAGGATTTCAAGCATTTTATCAAAGAATAAAAAGAAAAGGAAAACAATTACAACAAATCTTATGTAAGAATTATTATATGAAATAATTGAAAGATTATTATTTGTATTATAATCTGATAAAAGAGTATTTGTTTTCTCTTTTTTCAATCATTAGATTAAACCAATAAATTAGAAGTCAATTACAAAAACAAATACAAGTCTTGAGAATAGAAATAAAAACTAATTCTTTAAACTCGAACTCCAATTGATTTTGTCGATTGAAAGACAGTGAAAAACAAAACGAAATGATCGACAATAAGAATGTTTTGCTTCAATCAATCCATTTATCAATTGATTTAATTGACTTCAATGTCATAAAATTGAGTTCACCTTTGAATTAATTAAAATTGACAAAACTAGTATGGGCATTTATGTAGGATGTGACCAATTAAGTAGATCTAACCTTATTTTAAAGTTAATTCTAGCAATTTATGGAATGTAAAAATATAAACTCATTCATTTGTATCTTGCAATTCTCATACATTAACTTTTAGATGACTTGAGCAAGTTATATTTAACAATTAATTTAATATGAAATCTAAGCCATCAAGAATAGTGAATATCATTATAATGGTATAGATATACCTGACATCTATTGTCCACAATATTTAGAATGTGGTCTAAAATATTTGGTCATTCGCTCGGGTTTTGATTGATTGTTACCTTTGAAAGAAACCCCTATTGACTCTCAGATGTAATTTTTTTTAAATCCTTTAACTGTTTTACAAATTTGAATTCAATAATATTTTGGTCGCCCGTCGGCTAAGACTTTGCGGTAACGCTATTATTGGCTGTGATATGACTGTGATGTCACTCATTGTTAGTCTCGCACTCATTCTCGGCTTAAATATTAGTTTTGAAAGAAATTGGGTATAAATTCAATTAGAGTAAAAAAATAGGAAATAACGGTTTTTCATCCAAGCTAACAATCAAAGCCTGAGCGCGGGTATTACCAACAAATTTTGCAGTTATAAGGTTTTTACAAATTGTTTTAATGAAATTCAGATAAAAAGCTAAAATCGAAAATAAAAAGCAAAATGAACCTGATAACTGCAAAATTTGTTGGTCTAATCCGCGCTCAGATTATGATTGTTAGGACGAAAAACCGTTACCATATTTTTGAGAGCTTTAGTTCCCATTCAAAGTCTCAACCGTTGAGTTGA
>JAQIWF010001058.1:0-13608 GCA_034694965.1 Ceratozetes gracilis | reverse complement strand
AAGTAAAAGTGGTTTATTTAGGAGGCCCTCCGCCTCGCAGTTCGGGGTTGGGGGTCACTTAGATAATAAACACCACAGGAAAAAGCAGCGGTGGGATGGTCACCACACAAAATTTAGAATAGATAAATATATTATGTAGACAAAAACCTAATAAAACTCAGAGTTACGACTGACCGGGGTTAATTCGATGGCATTTTGTGATCAGATTGACAAAGTAAAATAATTTAACATGTTTGATTAACAATAAATTAATTCTCATTGACTGATTTAAAATTGGCCAGTTTAGATTATGTTAATGGAATTGAGATTCTGGACCTGAAACTAAGTACATTTGTAATATTTAGAGTATATTTATAACGAAAGATTTAACTAAATAGCTTAGTAGCGATCAAAATTTAGTTAAAAACAAAATTACATTCATCATATCCAAAATAATATCATTATAAACACTATCAATATTATTTATTTTAATGATTTTTATGTAAAATATAGATATCATGAAGACAAACCTAATTTATGAAATCTAATAAGCTACAAAATTTATAAGAGGACTTTCCTAGGAGGTTATGATTATTGCTGTGAAGCATTTATGAGCAAATTATAATATGAACAATTTGGCGAGAACAAACATTATCAAATAAAAAGTTAAGATTTTATAAAGTAAAATTGCGGGAAAACATATTTAATAAAAATATAAATGTAGCAATATTAAACTCGGTAAAAACCATAAATATAATTTAAACACAATTTTAGTACTATTTTAACAAGTTTTCTAAGAATGACTATGCTTAAACTTTAAGCATATAAGGAATCTTACTAAAATTCTGAAAGAAATCAACAAAAATTCCAAAAAAATAAGAGTCTTAATTCATTGTGGTACAACAAATAATCTAAGTCAAAAAGATATCACAATAATTTAATAAAAATAGTCTAGAATTAGACATTCTATTAGTGGCTTATGAACAAGTTAAACAACCATAAGTATTAAATTAGCAATAATCTTAATGATTGAATCAATACAGGTTGAAACAAACAATACATAATGAAGATGAATTGAAGAAAAGTTTTCTTCTCTAGAAAAATTTCACAGAAGACATAAGTTTTCTTAATAAAGATTATTAAGAAGCATTTGGAAGATAATATCAGAAAAATTTCAAACAATAAACAAAATAAACATTTAGTAAATACATCTTTTAAATCATTAGATAAATTATAACTTAATTATTAGAATGATGGATTGCGAAATTCATAACCCATTAATAAAAATATAAAATAAACTAAGCAATTAATCATTCTTGGCAAAGGTGCCAAGTTTTGCATGAATTGCTTTTGATTGCAAACATATTGCAGTACCACAAAAATAACATAGTTATTTTTGTAAGCATTTCTTCAATTTAATTATTACTGAGCCGAAAAGAAATCTAAATTGCCAAAATACAACTGTATACATACATAGATACCATATTTGGGCTAAATTGAGCGAAACTCGCATTTTTGTAACAGACGCATGGGATTAAACACAAAAACTCTCTCATTTAATGTTTGGTTCTCATCAACATACCAGCCTTTAAAATATCTTTAAATCAATCTAAAAAGCTTTAAATATCACCACTTCTGCTAAATCAATTAAAGATCTATTATTGCCATCAATAACATTTCGATTTGTCATCATCCAATATCATCCTAACCATCTAATTTGATCCAATCGTTTAAAGGTAAAATATGCTCTTTTTCAGAACTATTGTTACAAATATCTAATTCAAATATGTTTTCCTCATCAACTTTAACAATGAAATAATATTAGGCGAACTATTTTTATGAATGCTTATTTATTAAAACTAAATTATTTTCTTAAAACACTTATAAATCATTTATATTTTCTGAAACTTTCAAAATTACATCTTTAAGAAATAATTTTAATGCTACTCTTTTTGATTTGATTAGTAATTAGGCTATTTTATAAATGAAATGATATTTACTTAAGACTAAAAGCGTCACCAAAATTTAGTATCATTGATTAAGTTCAAAGTGATAAAAACAACAGGAACTCTAAAATGATAATTTAGTAATGAAATAATAAAATATTTATTTTAATAACACCATAACTATTTATAAATTAAATTTCACTAAGTAATTGTTTGCCATATCATTATAGAATCTTGTTTATAAATTTCAAATTGATTTAAGGAGCTAATTATTATTTAAATCTTAGAAATTATTGGTTAAAATTATTATAAATATACAACAAATATAATTTTCTGAAAATTATTTAGAACATGTCGATTTAATTTTAATAATTTTATGATTAACAAGATAAGTACCATGAAATTAAGTTACAAATATTCTAAACTAAAATGAAACACAAGTCTAACCAATATTTTTGACCTGATCACGATTAGCCATTGAATTACACCAATATAATAATAATTTTATTTAAAATAAAGGGGGCCAAGTTTGGCGTACCTCGTTGGGAGTTTAGGCTCAAAGTCTAAATCTTGGTCAGTCGGAGCTGTGAGTGTTTTAAGGTGAGATATATATCAATGAAATATTATTAAAAATTTCTAAGGATATGAATCTAAGGAAATACAGGAAACATTTTAGTATTTAACTTAGATAAATATGCAAAAAAATATCCTAGTTGAAGGCTCCATTGCAGTGGGAAAAACTAAATTCTTGCAAGAATACTCTTCAAAATATCCAAGCTTAAATAAACTTAATGTGGTTTATGAGCCAGTAAACCATTGGGTAAATTATAATGATAAATATAATTTACTAGAATATTTTAATAAAAATCCAAATAACAATGCGTTTATGTTACAAGCGCATATATTTCATACCCTGGCCAGAGAATTTACAAAGTATGAGGATACTGAAAAGATAAATATATTTGAACGTTCAATACATTCGGCAAGAATGGTATTTACGGAGAATTTGTTTAAAATGAATTTTATCTCCGAGTTAGAATACTTTATTTTACAAGACATGTATCATTATCTTGTAAAGGAATATAAAAAAACCGGTTTAATTATTTATTTAAGGTCTGAACCAGAGACCTTATTTCAGCGCATAAAAATTAGGGAGCGAATAGGGGAATCAAATATTACCCTTGATTATTTAAGATCCCTAGATAATGCTTATGAAAATTGGATTGAGTTTGAGAGAAATAGTGGCACAGCTATTGTTTATATAAATACAGATAAAACAATCGAATCCACTCAAAAAGATTTTGAAAAATGTTACGATATTTTAAATGATTTAGAAAATCGAAAAATCGATTCTTTTCTTATGTTTCCTTAGAAAATGTCCTTAAAATAAATTATAAAATACTAAACAAGAGTAATCTAACAAGTAAGTTTGTGCCCATGGTAAGTTCAAATCAAACAAAGGTAATTAATAATCTTCAATCGACAAAAATTTCTGATCAACAAGGATCAGGCATTGTTTTCAGACAGACGACTGTACATAGGTGTTTACCTAAGTCAGCCATATGAACTGCCTTGAATTCAGTGACAGATTGCTATTATCCTAGAGCAATTTGTAATATTAATAATAATTCTTCTGGCAGAATGGCAAAAAAGAAGAGGAAACTCCAATCTAATAGGATGAATAACCAAGGGCACAAAAAATTATTAACTACTCCGTTTAAAAAACCAATATTAAACCGTAAATTGCGAAGCCTAAAGCAGCATCTAACGCAATTAATTGATAATATTAATTCACTGGACAAATCTCTAAAAACCACTTGTAATGAAACTGATAGAGTTGAGTGGGGAAGGTTAATTTATAAATTATTTAAGGAAAAAGAGATTTTAATCGATTTCCAAAAATATATCATACATTTAAAAAGTAATCCAACTAATGATGAACAAATTATTATAAATAATAATAAAATGTACCATTCACATCGCTTCCGTTTGGAAGCGGAAACCAAAATAAGAGTTGAACAGGAAAAACTTACACATAACACACCTATCGATTATAAAATTAAATCAAATGAAGATTTAAATTAAATAAGGAAATAATATTCATTGTTGATAAATAATTTGTCGATGTAATAAAATTAGTATGATAAATAATTTTAATATTATTAACATGTCAAAATGTCAATCATTAAATAAAAAAAATTAAAATACAGTCAGAAAAAAATATTTATATCAAAAGTCACATTGAAGGAGGGTATTTGAGGATAGCCCCCCCTCCCTTGCCAAAATATCATCTACAAATCTGTGTTGAGTGATATTAATTAATAATAGTAATATTAAAATACAAAATTTATAATTAATTTTAAACTCGCTATCTTGTTAAATAATATTTGCAATAAACTAAGGTATAATTATACGAGGCAAATCAGAATGTTGTTAAAAAATCATGGCAATAAAGATTATTAATTTAATCATTTATATTAACAATTCCAATATATTAATAACAATCTGAAAAGGAGTTTGATAAAATAAGTTAGTATAAAACAATACTGTAATTATTTTATTAGCACATTAAAACTCTATCGTCAAACATAAAATTACAATGAAAATGTGACTAATTGAGGAAGGACTTTTCGTTATGGTATTTAACAAAAACTGTAACATACTTAAAATTTCATGAAGATTAAAAGAATCATAGGTAATATCTATCTGATTTTGTTATAATGATAGCATTCAAATATTTGTCTTCTTTAAAACTATAGACTTCATGATTTAAAACAAAATATGATTTGAAATGCTGTTAAAGTAACATGATAAATGCTGTATTAAAATATTCTGGGTAATTTGTATATTTTACATCAGGTTATTATTTTGTCGATGATAATTATAACAAATTAATCTAGTACTATTCTTTTACATGTTAAAGTAAAACATTAAAGAAAATTTATAGAAAAATGTTTAGAGATATGTGCTGAGTTGCTTAGGGTGGAAATGAAAGTGGATATCTCTCCACGTTAATTATACTATGAAACTGAACTTTGTTTGTCTGAACGTTAGAGTCTGCAAGATTTGCTTGATGACTAGCATAAATAGCAAGCTACATATTTTAAACCCTATCTCTTTCTAAGCATCTCTGGATATGTGTCATATCAATTTGGAATGAGTAATTAAACATTTACAATGATTCATTAAAATAAAAATTTATAAAATTTCTAAGCGTAATTGAATAAATAACCGATTAAAACCAAGAATTTTAAATGATTATTCAAAATAACAAAATATATAAATTACCTTGCGCTTATCTTGGCGGAATTTATTTATGATTCTAATCACTGTAGTCATGGACAAGTGTAATAAACATGATAATTAACATGGTACCTTTTGATCAACACATATACTTTTGTATAAGTTGACATTATCTAATTTGGAATTTTATATTTTAAATGTTCCTTTCTGATTTTATAGAATTATCATTTTTAAGAATTATCTAGCAAAACTATTTTAATCAGGAATCTCTACTTGCCCGTTTTAATAATCTACAAATAATAGATAAAAATCATAGTCACATCATAAAATATAACTCAAAATGTGACTAACAAAATGACCATCGAAAGAAATAGACAAAAAATTTGACAAGATTAAAATAGATCAATTAGGATTATTTAGAAAACCCCCAACCCCCATTAAAATTTAAAAGAGAGGTTGCTTTGTATACCACTAATAATGAACAAAAGAACCATGATGATATACTCTATGTAATCCCTAAGTTTTATACTTTAATGTCCTTAAACCTCAGTGCACTTTAATGAATTTTATCAAGGATAAAAAAAATAAGACTGAATAATTCTCAAACAATTAAAATAGCAAGTAATCAATAAATAGCAATAAATTTATTTAAAATCGTAAATGTTAAGTCTAATTATCTTTAATAATCATAAAAAGTTAGAATCACCAAGCTTAATAAATTCAAATACAAATATAAATACAAATTATAGTATTTTAATAAATTTCAAACAATAATTTATAAGAAATATGACAAATATTATTACAAAATACATAATAAATATACAGAAATATTATGTAAAAGATTAATTAGTATTATTTAACGACGAGAGGGAGTCTTGTTAAATTTGTCATCTTTATTCCATGACCATTTATCAGATATTTCATAATCATAATTATCATTAATTAGGCACATATATTTTAAACTTTGCTCGAAGCAATCAGTTCCTTTTACTTGATTTCCATAGGAACGTTGCACATCTCTCTTTCTTTTATCATCGCTACGAAAATAACTTATAATTTGCTTCATTGTGGAACAAAGAGGTAAATAATCATGGTCCTCTTTAGTGGAATCAAAATGTTTGTCTAACAAAAAAAGAAATATTATTTATTATTAAATTATAAAGAATTCATAAAAATTATCATGAACAAACATTTTAAAATGCCATCCCTTCTCTGAAAAATTCCAACCGATGAGTGTTTTATGTTTCTAGCAAAACTAGTATTAATCTCATTAAAGGAGATGAGCAAGACCAATACAGTATCTTTTGGTTTATCTTTTGCAAGAATTCTATCGATCTGCTGAGCAGAAGTGTTAGGGCCCAAAACACCTGGTAATTCAGAATCCCTTACATAACGATTGAGTTTATTTCTGATCTGAGACACGTGAGATAAATCCCCCACAATTTGAGGGAAAATTAATAGTTTTGTCTCTTTATTTAATTCTTTTAATTTGTGAATTAAATCACAGAATATCAGATATTGCGTGACAAACCTAATGAACCAATATAAATTATATATTTAATCAAGTTTAAATTTTTAAAATCATTAAATGACTTACAAATCTTGCTGTTCAAGATGAAAATCATTAGCAGAAACTTCATTATAAAGCCTTATTGAATTTCCAAATCTATCAGGTATCTTTTGAGAAAGGTCGGGAAGTGCACCTGAAAAATCGCATCTACCCATGGTGGGCCTTGCTTTAAAAACTTTAACATTTGCCAAATTTCGAAAGACGGGTTTTTTGTCTTTTAAATAGCGAGTTATTAACTTTTTATTAGCAGAAGTGTTAATTTTACTCCTTGGTTGAAAAGATATTTCTCCAAGTAACTGGTATTTTAATAATTCGCTTGTTTTAAATTTTGGGTCAATACACTCGTACAATACAAGGAAAATGTCCTCACCCTTATTATTATTGAACCTAGCGTAAATTCCAAATAATTTATGTTTTTTTTCTTTTGGGCTGATAATGCCTGAGTCAAAGGTACACTGAAAAATTGTAGCATATCCAAGTTCTTCAATTCTTGCAAGATAGAATTCGGCAAATTTCACATAATAGTCCCATGTTGTTTTAGTAATAGCCCCATTTGTGAGTTTGGTATAAGAAAAACAAGGCCTGACAATGCTCTTGGTCGTTTCCAATAATATATTTTCAATAAGCACTTGATTTAAATTATTAACTGTATCAAAAATTCCTTGATCATATTTAGATCTTGAATTTCTTGCTAGAGCCGATTGTGCCCTAGTACGTTTTGAACCAGAAGGTACTGGGTTAATAGTCTGTGCTTGGCGTTTAGCTATGGGCGGGGTAATTTTTGATTTTTTAGCTTGAACAGAATTTGAATTTTCAGAATTGGTCAAGATGTTTTCGACTTGCTGCTCATCATTTGTCTCAGCTTGCTAGATACATAATTAAATTTATAAATTTAGAAAATACATAATAACAAAATATTAAGAGCAAGCTTAAAATTGAGAAAGTTTAAAAAGCAATAATTAATTTATATTGAACTCACTGAAATATTAGCCGGTTCAGGAGATGTATCTGAACTAGTACATCTTTTCTTTGCGGAAATAACCTTAGTCACCTTGGATTTCCCTTTGCGAGACTTTTGTAAGGAGATAGCAGGTTTAATAACTGCTTCTGATTGATCAGTTGCCATTTCAATTTGTTCCAAATTTTCATCATCATACTATTTAAAATGAATATGATTAATTTTACTAGCTTAAGTTAAAAGATCTAAGTCATTAAAATGTCAAGGTATTAGTTCATAAATATTACTTGAATATTTGAGGAACCTTGTGCGTGTTTTAGAGGAACTTGCTTATTTTTATTGGACTTTGCAAACTTTTTACTTTTTGTTCTTGGTGATTCAGGCACAGTTTCAAACTCGATCACATTACCAGCACTATCAATATCAGCCTCTGGATCAATTTCCTCTAATGAACTAGCAGATGGTTGGACCTAAATATGCAAGTTAAATTTTTCATTAACAAGAAAATAATAATAGTCTATAGTTTAAATTGAATTACTTGATTTTGTGAAGTAGTCGCTACTGGTTCAATGTTGAATTTAACGTTTTTTGCCAATTTACCCTTACCTTTCTTACCTCGTTTCTTTAAGTTCGAAGATTTAGAAAAAGTTTTAGGTTCAATTTCTTGATCTTGATTATTTTCCGTCTCGGTTACAGTACTTTTCATTTGAGTTGATTCACCAGAAAATTCCTAAAAAATTAATTATAATAGATAAACTTTAATAAAAATTATCATTTATTTAACACATATAACTTTATGAGGACTAAAATGAGGACTAAAGCTCGACATTTAACATGCGCAAACTTTCAAATTTAAATTATGATAAAAGTCTTTCACAAATATACTAACATTATTAAGATGAGTGAAATAGTCTTTAATATTAAACTATGAACAAGTCAAAAGTAAGGTTGATTTTATTTCAATCGCTAGTAATGACAAATGTGAATGAACATCCTTTTAATTTTAATAAGAACTAGATAATGCTATAAACTACATGCCAAGTTTTTAGCCTTTAAATCATTTTTGGAGTTGTATGATTTAACAGATAAATTAGGGAGGAGTTGCAGTCTTGGTGCAAAATCAATCTTGCAAATTAACAGCTTTAAATAATATCCAAGATCATATTTTGAAATAAATCTATCTTATAAAAACTTTACCAAGAGGTTTAATATAAAATTACAAATGTTAATAATTAAAAAATTAACAAGAGCCTTTGTAACCATAAAACTTGGTTTATAATTTGCCATTACTTACTAGTTTATTAAATAAGTTTGAGAATTCTTATTCATATTAACAAATAATATTCAATAATAATAATCTACATAATTGTAGTGCATAATAAAATGTGGTAGTTAATATAAGCTAAAGTTTAAATTATTCTTACTGGGATAGGTGAAGGTTCTCGGGCTGCTTCTGATCTTGTCCTAACAATTCTTGAGTAAATATGAGCATCTTTATTTCTTTTTCTTTTATTTTTGTTTAATTGATGAGCTTGTTCAGATTCGACAATTTGTGAGTCAAAGTCAGTTAAATCAATTGCTTCGGGTAATTTATTTTCTGTTACAACCTGTAAAAAAATCCCTTGTGTCATTAACATAGAATATTTAAATTAAGAACTTGATTAAGAATAAATGATATTCAATATTTACACGATACAAAATAAATTAATAAAAATAATTGAATTACTTGACAAGGTTGTTTATCTTCCTCGTCAACTTTGGTTATTTCTGTCCTTGATTTTGATCCAGTTACTTTTCTTGACTGTTAAATACAAAATTAATATTCATAAATTAATAAGTAAATAAATACCGGTAGGTTATCTTGGTCGTCAGTGCCAATTAAAGTTTCAGTGTCACTTGCAATAAGACCTAAAAATATTAACAAAAGCAATGAATTGTACTAGGTACATTAAAATAACAGAATTATTAAGTTTATTTATTTTAAAAAAAATTTACCATCTTCAATCTCGCTTGACACTGGATTATTTATTACAGCTTTATTTCCTTCTGAAGCTAAATTGATAAATAATAATATATTGTAAAAAGTTAATTATAAAATCTACCTTGGGGAAGAGACATTTCTGGTATGTCTAAATTAAAAATTATCAGAAACAAGTTTAATTAATTAACATTAAATAATAAAGTACCTGGAACTTCAGGATCCAGAATTACTGCACTGTCTAGATTAATGAAGATATTATTTTAAACTCGTAAATTAATATATGTAGAAATTCAAAATACCAAGGTTAGGCCCAATCTCAGCTATTGCATCAGTTGTATTATCTGATAAATTAGCCTGTTCGTCGGTTTGAATTGTTTCAATTCTATCTTCTTGTTCATTACCTTGATTATTTTATTTCAAAATTAATAGATTAAATACATATACTTAATTAATCACCTTGAGCTATTACACACTCGATGGTATCTGAAAACCAAATTAAAATGTAACATGATACTTAAATTAAAACCAAAAGGAATTGAATATTAAAAATACCCTTTGAGGTCTTGCCCACAATCTGTTCGGTATCGATACCTTCATCAATTACCAGAAGATTATCTGTTTCTAGATAATTGATAATTTAAATTAAATTATAAATTATAGAGGTTACATTTGACTTTTTCATTATTATCTTAATAATTTCAATTATATAAATTATAATATTGAGACTTGCACAATTACCCATTTCTAATTGATCAGTTGTATATCCTGTGCTTGGAAATTCAATAATAGAACTCACACACAATAAACCTGGTAAAATTCCACAAATGACAAATAACTCACAGGAATATGTATAAATTTAATTTACAGAACTGAAATAATTAATAATAAATTGAACAAATACAATTGTTATAAAAACAAATGAGAAAATGTTTTAGTTTTGAAAATTTGCCACAAACTGCTCGAAAGACTCTCCACTAAAACAAATAAAAGTTCAGTCAAAATTCAAAAGAGTTTTGAAAAAGGGTTTCAATACGCCATACCAAAAGTTCCTGTTATTAGTGTATATGAAATGGCAAATTAATATTTATAGTATGACAAATGTGGAATACCAAGTGTTTTATTCTTTTAAAATAAAGCACCTAGAAAAATAAACTTATAAAAAAATAAGGAAGAAAGCGACTTCTCTAAATTTTTAATTATTAATTTCTGAATATTTTAATAAAACTGATTAGTCTGTAAGCTTGAACTGAGAAAAAGTTTTCAAATAAATAAGTTTTTAACCCTTATGTTAAAAATGTTGCCTATCTTTTGAAATGTTGTGATAGTCACGACTGAATGCACCCTAGACTAATTAAAACAAATAATCTTATATAAGACTAAGATTAAGAGAATATTCCTAATACTAGAATCAAATTAACTTATATTAAAAATATATATTATTATATTAAATTCAAACAATTTAATTATTAATATTAAATCACCTATCGAAATTTAAATTTACAAATCTGCTTGTTCATTTTTAAACAATTTTCATATGATTATTGAAAATGAACTAGATTAACTAGCGCTTTTCAACTTTTATGAATCTCTAACTCGAGGTCCAGCACACAATTTATTAATTATTAATTGTGCAAACGTTTTCGCAATTTAACTAAATTATATCATCAGGCATACCCTAGTCTCAAACACCAGGATAAGTTTTGTTCCATATAGTGATCGGAATGATTGTTAACTCAAGACTAACCATAATATCAATTTACATACAATTTTGATATGGTTTAAATTACTTAACTTGTTTAAATTTATGAATAAAATTAGCTAGCATTGCAATGAGTTTTATAACATCTGTGATAAAACAATTTATAATAATTACCTAGTAAAATTATACGCCTTAATTTAATTATTGATTTAATCACCAAGGTATACGATAAAAAGTAAAAATAAATGACTAATTTTACAAGAACATTTAGTTTAACATGAATGGAAAATAAGAACATAAACTTAAAGTTGCAAGTTTAAATTAATCTTTTCACATAAAAATTAACTTGCTGCAACAACATCTAAGAAAAGACATAAAAAAGTAAATATTTACAAATACCTTTTTAAAGTTTGACGTTTTAAACAAATCCTCCTTGAGGTTTTGAAAATTCTAAAGTCTAATAAACAAGCACAAGGTACAAAAATTAATAAGCCTAAATTCAACATTTTAATTTTAGGAAACCCCTAAACTCCTGTGTTTAACAATACATGGTTATCCTTGAAGTTTTTTTTAATTATCAAGATTATATAATTAAATTTTAGCATTATGACAGCAAAATAATTATTTTAAACTTTCAATAATAAAAACTTCTCTGAAATGGCAAATATCTGAGATTTTTAAGAAAAGTACCATTATAAATACCTTACTTTAGCTTGAAAACCTCACACATATATAAATCAATGTGTAAAATTTTAATTGAACAAGCACAAGCTCAAACTAAGCAAATTAGCTGGACACAGGTAAGACTTAATAACTATGTTAAAGTTTGACATTGTCAATTTTCATTAAAACTCCTGGAGCTTTCCGCTTTTAATGGCTAATAGCTTAATAAATTAAACAAAATTGATTTACATAATATTGTATCATTTACATAAATTTTTAAATACCCTGAACTTTCTAATCTTCAAATAAAAATGCCCATGAACACATTGGTAATATTAGAACTTTTAGAATTTAAACCCCTAGGAAGTGTTCTAATAAAAGTATTTTTTTATCAAGGTGAATCTCATACAAATCCCCTTTTTATATAAATTATCTAAATTTTACCATCCTTACTTTAAACGAACTAATAAGCCAAAATTGTAAATTTTAACATTATGAAACATCAGTTTCCTATGTAAATTTTAGACCAAAACTAGGTGAAATAAGATGCGTGCCTAGGTTTAAATAACAGATAACTAAGCCCTTTATTTTATTAGGTTGATAAAATAACCCGCCTGGGTATTTTTACCTAAATTTTCTTAAAAATAAATTTACATGTTAAAGAGGGTCATATTAAGGGCTATACAATAACATTAGCGGCATTTTTGACAATTTTATAGAATTTTACCATCATGCTTTTTACTATATAAATTACTTCTTAGCATGATACTTATGCTTTCTAAGCCATACATAATATTATCTTGATAATATTTTTTACAAATTTTACCCCTTTATCCCCCCTTTTTTTGGAATTTATAAATTTCTGGCAAATCAACGAAGCTACAAATAAATAATAAAGTTGCCATAGAAAAATTGCTTGACATAAATAAACTAACAATTTTATTTAAATCATTATAATTAAACTTATTAAAATTAAGCAGTCCAGTTTTAAAAAACAAAGTAAAATATGTGATGAAATTAAATTAAGGAAGTTGAAACAAAATAATTTATGTGTGATTTATTGCAATATGCCAGTTTCTACAATTAACTTGAAAATACTTACTCACAATTACTAGTACTTAGTACAAATAAATCTACCTTTAATTTGAATCTTGTTGCCTTTCTCAAATATTTGTACTTATGTTATATTGGAGTTATACCAATCATAATTTGCTCAGTTGTGATCTTTATTTGGATCCTTTTGGCGTGCCCTGGCTTAACCTATTCAAAGATTGGGGTATTTTAAATTATGCTTTCAGCACTCTTTACAAGTTTAACAATGATAAAGTACAATTCAATAATCATTTAAATTTCGAAGGAGAATACGCCTTTATGCTCATAATTATAATAAGATTTTTGCTAAAATTAACAAAATTCTACTGGACTTTTGACCTACTCCAAATCCAACTGTTTGCATGGATAATTCAAAACAAAAATGCTTTAAATAATGTTAGGCCCAAATCTCAAACCGACTGTAAGTTAGAGTATATGAGACGCAAAGAACTCCTCAAATGTGGACACAATTACTAC
>JAQIWF010001057.1:0-13611 GCA_034694965.1 Ceratozetes gracilis | reverse complement strand
AATTTCAAACGGCAGACCAAACCTAAGAGCACTGATGATCAAAAAATTAAACAGAAAAAACGTTTAATTCAAATGTCAAAAAATGAATTTTGCCCAAAAATGGAGTTTCTATTGTAATGGATGATGAATCCTATTTCCCAGCGAGGGAAACCCCCCAATCGTTCCCCAACTCAGGGCTATTGAACTATTTTGGGCACATTTAAAGGCAAAAGTTTACGAAAATGACTGGAAGGCCAAGAATTTGAAACAACTCGAAGGTAGGATCAGACGAAAATTCAAAAAATTCTGTCCAGAGTACTTTAAGAGGCTCATGGCTAACTGCAAGACTAACATCAGAAAGGCAGCAGATAATGGCCCCGAATATAAGTTTAAATAACAAATATATAATACACTTTTAACCCTTAAAATAATTAATTTCTAACAGTTCGCATACCTGTGCTATACTCGGCTTAAATTTGTGAAAATAATTAATTATAACCCTTTATGAAATGATTTTTAGATCAATTCTTTTTGGGAAATAATTCTAATAATAATACTAAGGATTGAATTCATGCAGAAATAAATTGAATAAAAATAGCAGAAAAGGATCCGTGAATTGTAGGGCAGAGGAGAGAAAATTGTATGAAAATAGAGGTCGAAAGCCAACAAACATAGAAAAAATAGTGGAATAACTGGTCAAATGAGTTCATTTCATGTATTTTGTGCTGGGAATGAGTCTATTCATGGAAGTCACGCCATATCGAGGCGTTGGACACAATTTGCGAGAACTTTGCTCCTGTAAATCAGTCTTTACATTACGCATATCGTGCTCTGCAGTGAAGTTTTCGCTCAACTTTTCTTTCTGTCCGCAGAGTTGTTTGAATTGAATGCATGTACCGGTGCTGTCAATACATGTCTTCTTTGTGTACACTCTTTTCTCATTCATCTAAATAACCAAGGTGGTTTTTATGCCAGTCTATATTTATTCACTGCATGTTTTGCTAGTCTGTGATTATTAGAGACTGTCGAGCCATTAGAATGACGTCTGATGTACTTCCCCTTTGATGCATGTTACCTTGGACATTATAGATTATAGCTGTGTTGCACAACACAACTATTGCACAGCACATCAAATGTATGAATGAATGTCATGACTGAGTATATTATATGCGAACTTAAATCCCATTTGAGCTCTGGATGTATGCCTTTTCGGTCGACATGTTTTTTGATTTACTTTTCATCGCAACAAACAATGGCCTCAATAAAAGAGTTTTGTCTTTTACTCGGCTCAGAATAGAGTAATGTTTTCATTAGCCGTATATTTACAACAAAACCAATTTATCTTCATTTGTAAAACATTAGAAATATTTTAATGTCAATGACCTCATCGTTATTACAATAAAATCGATAGGATTTAGAAAAAGTTGAAAAATGAATAATTCATTCATTAATTCAGACGTGAAAAATAGATTCGCATTTTTTGCTTTCTATTCTCATTTTAATTCAGCAAAAATCCAATAAATTTGGAATTAATGTTACTTTAATTATAAGCAAAAGAGATATAAAGCATAAGAGACAGCGAAAGGGAAGGAATATAATCCCAAGAAATGCATATTTCGTGTTCTCATATAATTTCAGGAGAGTATCAAAATTCATGTCATTCTAATGTTGGGTAAAATATTAAGCGAAACCAAAATAATATTTTGAATTATTTAAATAATAGAGATTTGAATAAATACTCAGAGAATTCATGAGAAAGAAATGAAAGGAATTGTTGGAGAAATGTCTTCATAACGAGAGGCGAGTAATCAAAAGAATTTTGATGTTTAGCTCAGAATAGACTTTTATACCTATTATTTAGAGGCGAAAATATATACTATTATTGTGTTGTATAATAAAACTAACAGATTATGGCCTGAGATGAGTCTCAAACATAATGTTTATTGAGATATATTAGTGATAATACTAAACAATATTGTATTGTCTGAGAAGTCGTTACCTTTTCTTTTTGATTCGCTTTTCTTCACAACAGAAGAAATAACAAAAACTCTTCATTAGATTGCGTTTCATTAGTAATGTCTGGCTTTTGGTCTGTGTTTTCGCTTCAAAGTGTGTTTATATATGGGCACAGCTTTTGGCTATTTATCACCAGAAGAGTCACTTCTCTGGAAAAATGTTATGTTTTTGACTGTTTTCTTCTCAAAAAAATGTGAAGCGATTCAAAGAAATGAAAGGCTGAAGAAGAGAGAAAATTTTACATTACTATTAGAGGCTGTGCTCTAACTCATGGCTAATATACTATTTTGGATGTGATATCACTTTAATTCTTTCTGCTCGGTTTGCTTATGCACTCACTTTATTCTTGTAGCTTTGCTTAGTTATAAAGGGGACAGTCAAGGGGTTTCCGTCACAACATCCATAACGGAGTCAATTTTGTAGCCTTTCCACACTAGACATGGGTTCAACTACCGTTCAATTCAGGCATAACTATTGAATTAGTGTTAGTGTAGTGAATGTGTGACTGAATTGAGGACTTCTTGGTCCTCCCATTGAATGTTGCATTTGCTGACAAACTCTATGCCATCAAAGGCGAAGTCACTTATCTCTCTCTCTGTCTGAGAGTCAAAGAGAGAAATTGCTTCAAAATATATCACCGAAAATAAAAGAGTATTTACTTTTTGTCTTCTCATTCTTCCAGTTCTGGAGCTTTAATAGTGGAGTCACACTTGAAGACAGTGAAAGACAGATAAATTAGGGATCAGTTGTCTCTTGAAACGATGAAACCATCATTTTTATTATTTTTATATAACCTCTCGGTTCTAATCTCTGTCTAATGAGTTCAATATCTAAGTCTGTCGTCTCTTTATGTCCGATATTTTTCTCCATTGAAACTCAATTGTATTTTTATGTGTAATTCTGATTAGAGATAATTCCAGAGTAGAAAAGCTAAACTAAAAACGACTCGGAGCTCACCAAAGGAAAACAAGTGGCGTATCCTCTCCTCTCAGGATGCGATGTAATGGATATCTATTTGAAGTTTTGGCAGATTTTTAACGTAATGTTAACTCATTTGAAATGATTAGTTGTTTAGGAAATGAGTTTATTTTCTTTAAATTCTTATTCTTTAAAACTCTTGTCTGGAATTCATTATAAGATTTATTGAATTTTTTGCATTTTATTTATAAATTGAATTTTGTTCCCAAGTCTTGCAAAATGTTTTTCGTTTTGATGTTTATTCAAATTTAAATCAATTTTCCGAACAATTTGTTTGATGTTTACTCTGAATCGGGTTATACCGGAAAAAAGGTTTGGATTCAAAGTTAATGTTATTATCAAATGATTTATTTATTGTAATGTTTTAGTCAATAAATAAGCAAATTTAGGAACTGTTCGAACAGTAATATAATTGGTTTCAAATTTATTACTCGAATCACAATTTAAAGCCATTCTGTGCTGAAAAGTCAAAGATTTGATTTATTTGCCCTTTGAATTGAGTTGCGATTCATTTGGACTGCAAATAATGTTTGACTCAAATTATTTTCTCATTTCAAGTCCAACAGAGGCTTAAGACTTGGAATTTGAATAAAACAATAAAAGAAATTTGAATTCTGTTCTGAGGGACTGGTATTGAAGGCTAAGTCACTCGAGATGTATATCAGATGTAAGCACCGGTGACCTCACCCTAACTCGGATTGACAGTAACTACACGTTAGTGAATGTCAATGTTGTGGTGGGCTTTCAATTGGAGTAATACCTGACAACCCGGGCCTCTAAAATAGAGTCTGAAAAATATTCTCTAAATTGGATTTTCTGGTCTAACGAACCCTTACTTTGACTTTCAATGGCTTCGAACCAATGATTCCAGTATTGGGTTTACTTTAAGAATATGTTGTGTTATCTTTTGAAGCGTTCAATTCGTCAAACACTGATAGCCATTAGAGAAGACTGTCGTTCCCCTCCCCTCCCAAACACAGAGAGTCTCACTTTTTCGATAAATTCTTGGTCTTCTAATTTCCAGAAGCAATGCATTTATCTCTTATTGTGTTGTTGTGTTCCGAAACCATCAAACGATTACAAGTTATGCATCACTGGCCGAACAAATGGCGTTCTGGTCATAGCTGTTATTCAATGCCTGTCCGGGGAATTATAAAAGTGATCGCATTTCTCATTTCTAAGCCATATATTCCAAGACTATTGCTTTTCAGGGCTAATATTAATGAGCGCCGATTGTGGCCCTAAAAGACATTTATTACATATTACTTTCAAACGAGGAAGAAAGGGACGGACGGGAGAGAGAGAGAGAGAGAGAGAGAGAGAGAGAGAGAGAGAGAGATTAATGCATAAAAAATGTTAAAATTTGCATTGAATCGCGCGAAACAATTTTCTATCAAAAAGTGATTTAACAGAAACTCAATTTTGAATTCGAGACAATCGATCATTAATTATGGCTTCGGCTAAATCTGAAAGTAACGGATCCTTAGAGTGTGCCATATGTCAAGAAAAGGACAATAAAGAGCATTTGATCAGTCCATGTAACTGTGCTGGCACTATCAGGTTCTATCACTATGAGTGTGTGTCCAAATGGATAACAATCCAATCGACGGACAGGTGTTCGATATGTAAAACAGCTTATAAGGGCATTGAGATCAGGAAGAAGTGGCCGTCCATTTGGTTCTATTGTGGGTATATGTGGTTTGAGATACTGTGCTCGACAATCGGGTTGTCATTCCTACTCTTTATGGCACTTCTTTCTTATATACATCATGTGATAAGCCGAGAGTTGGGCCGTTCAGCCGTTATCACAATCAGTGTCTATCCCTCTCTGTTCATAATATGCATAACTTTTATGACAGTTGGCATTGCATTGGCAGCCATGAGGACTGACTATCTCGAATGGCGTCAAACAAAAGCCAAGTTTACTACAGTTCCCCCACAGCAGAGCAAACAGAATACATAAGAGACTGTCCATCCGATGCCATAATTTGAATGAAGTCTAATAAAATTGATTTATATTTGAATAAAATTGAATACGAAGTCAATTGAATGATATTATTATTGGAGAGAATGTTATGAAATAAAATGCAATCATTTGTTGTGATCGTTAAGAGTTTGGGAATTATTATTTGAAAGACAACTTCCAAACCATATCTCATAGTTTTGACCAAACATTAGAGCGTTCATAATATCGAGTCATTTAGCGCTTATATTCCACTACTTTATTATTTGTTCCGTTCCTCAGCTGGACTTATGGTCTACTGTTGTGTTGAGTGTTGGGGGTATACATGCCGGCCCTAAATTGCTAAACTATGCCTCCATTGAGTTGAGTAATAAATGGTTAGCACTTTTCTAAATGCATTTATGCATTTTGTTGGTCTATCTCTCCTCCAGTGCCACCACTTTCTTATATAACAGATTGAAGGCACAGAAAATGGCATTCAATTTGAGTGTTGCTATAAGTTTGGAGCATCACTACTGCAGAGCACTAACTACTGGAGTCTCACATTATGGCCATAAATGTGAGGCCTTCTTATCATTTCTATCGCTAATATTTTCCATTTTGTTGTGAATTATTATATGTTTTTAACGCAAACAGTACTCAAGTATTTAATATATGTGGCAAACAATAACTTATAGCCATTTATTCCTTTATGTATCCGCTATTAAAAGCAACTTATATTCAGAGCAAAACTTTTTTCTCTACTCTTTAGACGCAAAACTGAAGCACTTCTTCACTGATGTTAAGAAACTTTTAGTCCTGTTATAAGAATAACGAGTTTTCCTAAAATGTGTGAGAAATTAGTTTCGGAGAAATTGATTTTTTGATCAAACGTTGAAAATTAAATTAAATAATAAATATAAGTCTTATTTGGAGGAACGACACCATCACTGATATTACGATCACTTTTATTACAATTTTTTCTCTTTTTTCTCTTCAATTCTAATAAAATTCAATTACTTTTGCTCTTAAATAACGGTTTGAGCGAAAAGACATTAAACAGATTTCGACATATATTTTATATAGTGTTCCGTATATTAAATATCTTATATATGGTATAAAATATGTCATAAAAATTAAAATTAATTCTCATATCGAGTGAAATGTGTCCACAAATTGAATGTATGGCTCATTGTTTTGCGATTTGGAGGAAGAAAATCGTGAAATAAATGTGAACTCAAACCCAAAACTAATATAACGTTTGAATATATGAATGAAATGAAAGTAACATTTTTTGCTGTCATTTGAGACAAAACTCGTATTTAATATATAGCTGAAAATGTATGCTCTTTCATATCGTATCCATTCCTCCACTACTGATATGACGGCTCACTTCTTGGGATATGTGACAGAATTCAAATCAGATAACAAATGGCTTCGACTGACTGCTGGAGCGGACCGTCTGATTGCATATTTGAGTGCAAATGCCATAAAAACAGAGATATTGCGGAACTCTTTCCAGAGATAACTCAGTTATGAAATACTTGTCACGTCTGAAGAGAGTGAGAGACACCACTGAAACAGCACAGGAACAGACACAGCACGGGAACAGCACTAAAACACTCTTTCAAATTAATAATTCCTACTCTGAATATAAAATCACTTTTTATATAATTAAAGTCGAAATAATTAAAAAACAAAACTTAAAAGAGTTATGAACTGCTGATAGACGTAATGCAGATTTATTTATCACTCGTCTCACTCTTGGCATAAATTTTGAATTTGTCAAACAAATTGCACAGTTTCTTATGATTACCAAGGTGATTGAATGCTTGAATGACATTTTAATCAATTCTTCCCTTAGTTTGTCTGCAATGAAAACTTCAAAACTATTTTTGTCATCAATCAAATGTTGGCTTTTTTGCCGTTTCATCCAAATTTTTCCCTTTTATTTTATATGGTCACTGGGTTACCATGGTTACTTGAGTAACATGCATCTTTCATAGAGATTCTTTTTATTTAACTCTGACGTTAATAATTTATTTTACATTAATTAGGATGTTTAATTTGCAAGATCAATTATGTAAATGTTAGAATTTTGGAAATTTAGAGCACAAAATTTAAAATTAACAAAATTAACAAAATTAACAAAATTAACATGATATTTTTGGCCTATTTTCAGATATTGCTTTTGGGAAAAGCGGTTCCAAAGAATAATTGAATTGAAGACAAATTGAGTGAACAATTCAATCGATTCTAAAGTTGAGCACAATTTTGGTCTTTGCAGAGGAGCTGCGAATAAAGGTTTGTCACAATTGTGTTATTTCTTTGATTTTAAAGAAAAGAAAATTACTTTAAATGATTGAATGAATGGTCTGACAAATGCAAGGATAGAGTCTTGGATAGAGTGTGTGTCCAACTTTGTTGAGCAAAATAAATGTCATTCACATTATGTGACAAATATTGGGTATGTTTTGCAACTGATGTGAGACTAATGCCCTGAAGGAGTCTTCTCATCGCATATATATGGGAGAGACAGCCCTCACATAATATATTGTCGGATAATCCATAAGTTTAAGTAGAAATATATGAGTGACTTATACACAGAGTTGTGCACAAAAAGTGTTTGCTTTTCAAACAAACAAATATTTGGACGTCTTTTTCACTCCAAGTATTAGTTATTAGAAAACTATTGGCGCGAATCAACTCATATGGAATTGGATGTGAAGCCAACTTTTTCTATGGCTATGCTATGGCTGTGCCCTCATAAACATTGAACTATCGAAACGTGTGTTGTATCTGAGATGAGGCTTAAGAGATGAGTGGCTCCTAAAGTCACTGTCATATTGCAGGAGAAGAGCAAACGTTAGCAAAAATATATGTGTTATTCGCCTCTCGGCTGTAAACCCAATGCTATACTCATATGTTGGACTCAAATATGGCAGAAATCCTGGCACTCAAGTCATGTGTATTCAGTGGTCGTCTGTTTATGCAATTCTTGTCTTGTGTTTTGCACTCACTTCAGATTTAATCCTCCATAGAGTTAGACACAGATCGGGTCAGATATCTGTGCGATCATAGGAAGGAATTGTGCGACTGGAGTGCATATATGGCTAGTCATGGCTTTTATTTATGCCATTGACATGCAGATCGACCGCCACAAACACTCAGACCACTACCAGTTCTCATAGCATCTCATCTGATCTGATGTGAGCACCACTTAAACAGCGTATGACTCATAATGAGAATTACACAGACTTTCGCTCAGCCCTACCATCGCTTGGTTACCATACTTTTCAGTGCTAGTCTCTAAAAGTGTGACTCTTAATCGAAGATGAGATGATCACTACTGACTGTTCTCTATTCACTGCCTGTGCGGGCAATGATAGTGAACAGCACTTCATATATCATTGTTTTGGTGAGATTTAGTTTGGAGATAAAAATGACAGTTCGGACGCTTTGGACGCGTTATTAAATTTAGACCAATATATAAGAGCCCAGAGAAAAGCACACAATAGCCCAGACATATAATCTTTGCCATAATGTTTTGCACCTATACTCTAATCGAGTACCGCCTCCATTACATGTCATTAATATAAGTTATTATTGTTTTTGCTTAAGGGAAGAATAGGGAAGGATATGACTCCTCTCTCAATAATTTAGTAACTGATTGAACAACTCATGCGTCCGATCGGTATTTGCAACAAAGATAAGGAATTTTCGCCGAATTATTATTGTTTCGAAACCTAAATACACATCCGAATTGTGATTTCCTCTGCCAGTGATGTCTGTGCTCTTTGATGTCAGATCACTGGTGAGTCTTGCAGTTGTCGGAGTGGAGTGTATTTGAGGTACAGATCGTAAGCCACAACTCAAATAAGGCAAAACTTTGTGCTCAAACAAATAAATACGGCTGACTAAGTCTGAAGTGCTCGGCAGACAATACTACTGCCATTCCTCTCTATCTATCACTGAAAGTACTGCCCCAATGTTAGCCATTGTGTCAGTTGAATGGTCAGAGTGTGTGACTCCCTTTCGATCATCAGAATAGACATAATCACCCTTTGGTTCCCAATCGAGGACTCAAATGAAGTGTTTTTGTGCTCACAAACAATCCATTTGTGTGTCTCAGCTGTGAATTGGTTCCCAAACCAAAGCACAGAATAAGTTGAATCAAATGCTTATAACATAATCGACTTATATTTGAATACCCCTTATATTTGATTATATTCGCCTAAATTTACTCTATTTTCATATCTTCGATGGAGAAGTACTCAAAAGAGTCAGTGCTATCAGTGACAGCACTTCCAGTACTGATGAGAGTCAGAGCAAAGAGATGAGAATAAATGGTTAGTTTGTTATTCAGAGGAAAGCAATTCATTTCTCTTTTCGCTCTATTTATTGATTTTTATATTTATGGATATTTGGTCTCAAATATCGTATTTTGAGTCTAACTATTGGTCAAAGACATCAATAATACTTAAGACGGATGTTATCATACTTAATATGACAGCACTGCCATAACTGGTGATATGAGAACCATTGCATCACTATTTTGGCCCCTTTTCTCGCAGAAGAGCTTTTCTTGAATATGAGTGCCGGAGACTCAGCTGTTTTCTATCTGCTTGGAGTAGCGCTTCAAAATGATTCTGGTATGCGGTTAGGCTGTGATGTTGCTTCTTATCCTGTGCCAAATGAATTGTATATACAGTTGAGTAGAGCACATACACTCTTATATTGAATGAACAGATAGGGAGTCATGTATTCGTTTGACTTGAGCTCAACATTCATTGGAATTGGAAATTCTGTGCCGAATAGTTTGGGGCCAAATCTGATCAGATCTCAGTCTGTTTTATATGCCGTTCTGTGCAGAAGCTCTCTATCTATTCAATGAATGTTTACTTTACTTTTTGGGCTATATTTTGATTCTCACATAAGTTTATACTTTGATTTTTTTCGGTATCGGCTCTTATTTTTTCATTTCCTCTATTTTGAGTGTTTTTCTGCCAAAATTGGCTTAAATTCACTCTTCAATAACACTGTTTAGTAGATTGTATTTTCAGAGGGCTTTCCTCTAACAGAATATCTCATAGATATTATTATTTCAATAGTGGAAAATGCTTTTGATCTCAAGTGTGAACAAAGTTTATAAGCCTTTCAATCAAATTTCAAAAATCATTCATTATTTATACCGAATTTATGCTAAAAAATTCAATAAAAGTCAAGAATTTTTTGTCACAAGTTTTTCATTAAATATAAGATTCACTTAGTTTTGAGTGAAAACTACTTTAATGATAGTTTATATTAAAGAATGTGTTATTTTTCACTGAAAGTCTGTTTGATTGTCGTCTTTGTGCTCATATTTGGAATAATGAGTATTAAAACACTCTATTGTTAAACATATCGTTGAAAATAGCAATCATTGAATGAAAAAACTATTAATACAATAAATTTTTTGCAGCATTTCCTGTGAAGTCCGTAACCCTTGATTTGTTGCTCTCTTTTATTAAACTAATGGTTAAGAATAGGTGTATATCTGTATAGAGTATTATTGCGGTTCAAAATAAATGATGGGTTTCGGTGGTGTGTCTGTGCTATTATCGTCGGGCAGTGACTATAGTTAGCCGTAGTCTTTCCATTACGTCAACTAATTTTGGTGAGAAGAGAAGTGATGACAAAAAACAAAGTTATACACTACTGGCACTGGTATTAATGTATATGTGCTGTGCAATAGTTGTGCTGTGCTATGGTTGTGCAATGCTTTGATTGTGGCGCCGCAGTCAAGCAAAATATAGCTAATAGTTCTCATGAGATCTGATGCATGCATTGCACTCAAGACTAATTAGATTTCTCACAGCTCTGCCATGTCTTCAGACACCGAAACCATTGGTGAAGAATAAGTCGAATGATTGTCAATGCAAACGACGTCCAGTGAATCCTGTATTGGCAGCACAGGGCTCACTAGTTAGGCTTCACTACCACTCCATTTGGTATCAGACTATTGAGCACTAAGTCTATGTCTGGCACTTAATTCTGAGTGGCATTTGTTTTGTTGCAAACACTACACAATCAGAATAATTATCGACTCTTTTAACAGAATTTACTCTCAATTCAGAGCTGTTTCGGAAGATATACTTTTGAATGAATTTAAATGAATTGATTCTCTAATCGCATCCATTTATTGCTGTAAAGTTCAACGACGTGTCTGTTCCTCATATAGCCTATTATCTGGTCATAATCTACGAGAATTATTTGAATATTTCACTTATCTTTTCTGTTATCTCTTATCTAAACGCATAACTCTATTAATCAGAAGCAAAATTGTGGACTATTTTTGTTGTAAATGATTGGTGTGTTTCGGTGGAAAAGTCAGCAAAACCTCATGAATTCCGCAAGAAATGAGACATGAAATTCAATATTCAAATATTTTTTCAGCTGCTCTCCCAGTCTCTGATGGCATGTTGTGCGGAGAGTGAGCATCACTCCATTCAGTCCTCTTTATTGATATTTTAAATATTTGATCGAAAAAATAGTGTTAAACAAAATTTGGTTCAATTCAGTCACTCAACTGAACGCTAATTCACTCGTTTATTATAAGCATTTCTACTGATTATTAATGAGATTCATGAGCTCTGGTATGGCACTGGTATGGCATCAAAAGCAATATTATTTATAAAATTGAATTAATCATAATATGTATGAAAATTTGGATTTTTTTCTTTGCATATATTATTTGCTTAACTTTTGCATAAAGTTTATTAAATTTTGTGCAAAAATTATTATTTGAATAGAGATAGTAATGAAAATAATATTTTAATATTAAGTAATGAAATATTCTGGGAGAATCATTTTTCATGAAGCATAATGTAAACAACACACATTTCATAATTATCTATCACAGTTATGTCATTCAATTACTTTGGGGCTCAGTTTTAGTGGATTTCTACGCGACTTTTCCCTCAATTATTGTCATATTTTATTGATTTTAACAGAAAATAAGATTAAAATTCGAAATAATCTCTATTTATATGGAAAAGAAAACGAAAGAAATTGTATTTTTCAGAAGATTTTATATTAGATATGAAAGCATTTTAGTATTACTCGTGAGTAAAAAACTTTATTTTTCTTACTTTACAATACAAATAGAGCGCAGCCAACAATTGGCTGTGCTCTAAGAACAGGGCAATCGATCAGGATTTGAGACCATTTTTAAAATAATCCCTTCGACTGGAAAATGGCTAAGTTTTGACGATTAGAGCCCCAGAAGGAAACGAAGTGCACATTCGAGAGTCCAACACAAATATCGGATGAATTTTATAATTTATTATTCGTCTGAAAAACAACTGAACTGTATATACAGTAAACACAATATACTCTCAAATACAGCGATAGTAAAACCTAGAGTCGAATGAGAAGACGTTAGCCTTATATATATATTTTTACGGATGAGTACATGCTATCTGTGCCACCACTTGAAAAGCGGATTAATTCTCAATTTTTCTAAATATATAATACTTAATACTAAAGCGACGTATGAGTTGTAAGCGACGGTTTCAAAGAGATTTCTCCTATTATTTACTTTTTTGCTGCGAAATGCTTTGATAGCATATTTCCAAAGCCTTTTACTATTGAGAATTAAATTATAATATCGCTTAAGAGATGTTTGGCTCTTCCTCTGTGGATGCCGTGAATTGCCGGCTGCTCTTTGTGTTTGTATTTGTATTTGAGTGCATCCGAAGTACTATTGGATCTCTTTTTATAATCTTCGCCGCCGAACATAACCACAAAGTATTTAATTTTTTAACCACAATATTCTTCGCACTTTATTCACAGCTCTTCTTCTAATACCCGATATCTCTGACACATAAAAGCCTTTATACACTACGGATCCCTTTCCTGCACTATTTGTGAGCCCTCTCCTCAGCCATCCCTCTTATACATAGTTTACTGAACAGATTTTTTATTTTGTTTCATATGTTAACGCATTTTTCAAAGATTAAAATTTTGTGCTTCGAGTGGAAAATATTTGCTAAGTTTGAGTCAATTTCTTGTGAAACAGAGGGATGTGTCGGGAAATGTATCGTCAGAATCAATAATATATCAAATCTTAGGAATATTCTAATCACATATTTTCCATAATACCCACGAAGTTTTCTGTTTATTTTGTATTTTAATTAAAATAAGACTTAGTTTTGTGGAAGAAAATCGAGTCTTTCATATCCCCAAACAATTGAATAATAAATCTCTTTTGTAAGAAATGCGAACCTTTTTAAGGATATTCCCAAAAACATATCCTTTCATATTCTGTATATGACTCGAGAAACACAAGAATTCAATTTATTTTTATATTTCAATTAAATTTCTCTGATATTTAATATGCGAATTGCATTCATGCGAACCAAATGTTTTATGTTTTTGATTGTATTAATAGATTTGACTGAACTTTAGTTATGATATTCATTCAAACAATTTTGAAATTTAAATCTATTTTGACTTTTCTCATGGAATTCAATGATTTTCAAAGATTAGTTTGATTTCCATTTAATGTATGACTGAATGGTCTAGAAATTGCATTGAAATTCATTGATGTTTAAGTGATTTAATAAACAGACCAAAAGAGAGACAACGAGAGTGAGTAAGAGAGAGAGAGAGAGAGAGAGAGAGAGAGGGAGAGAGAGAGAGAGAGAGAGAGAGAG